>QODF01000341.1:121278-143377 GCA_024372805.1 Oostethus manadensis
CGAGTTTTTAAAGAATGGCAGCCTAACTGGGGCGAGAACTCCCAACTCGCAGACCCACCACCTGCAAGGGGCAAGCATAAGGGTCCGGTGCCTTGCGATTTGGGCGGCGGTGGAGGGCGGATGTCTGGGCGACCTGGTCTTCAGCGGCCAAATCAGGTTCTTGGGTAAAAAGAAAAGTATATCACATGATAACAATAAAAATAAATGTCACAGAAATGAAGGATAGTTTTGATAGACCACCACAAAAAAAGAGTTTATACATGTACATGAATAAAGGACTGGGATATGAATATGAACTCCAAACTATAAAATACTGACTATTAGGATATCCACGTTCCGTTCACTTCCCCGACAATCTCCTCGACATGTTCTACAAACAAGCGAAACCCAACAAAATGGCCGGTAAAATATTCCTTTTAAACGGCTACATAAAAGTCGTACATTTATGAGAATTAAAGTTGTAAATTTACGAGAAAAAATAGTTTTGGAGGCTGAATGACAACACAAACATACAGACGATTCTGGGTGATGCAACAAAATGCCAACCTACAGTAATTCCAATCTCACTCCATCAATCCTTTCTTCTCGCAAAAAAACATGTTCAGTATAGTGCTCCAATGCCAACTCAAATCAGAAAGGCGTTCTATGTGCAAGCTCACACCTTGTACACAGACGAGTCGTGTCATAATTAGAGCGTTGCATAAGAGCGTGTCAGCGACGCTGTGGGCCAAGCGTCTGCACGGCTCCCGGCGCCTGTCGTTCCCGCGCACACTGCTTGCGCTTGCCCCCGTCAAACTCATTTACACTGACCTCCTAATTACTCTAACGAACTATCAGAGGAACAGATTAACCCAGAATGCTCCAATGGCTTCAGCTTAGCCAGCCATGACGGTCAAATGGCGTAAAACGGCGGGTGCTCGTCTTGTTTGTGTTCCAGGGCCAGTTGGATTAGATGGGGGATTATGGTGGTTCGTGGTATAGTTGGAAAAAGTGATAAATGCTTTGACCACATGATTACACAGTACTTTTTCAACATACAGTACACGCTTTCAGGACAAATATATTACTGTGCATTAACTTTACCTTTAGTTCATCGTGTCCCCGCTTCTCCCTTCTGCACTTGCTATGTCATCCATCATTTGCTGACTTTTGGCCACGCATACTTCCACTTTGCCACAAGCGCAGTTTACATTTAGTCATCTCTAAAAATAAGTGAGACATTGGGAAAAAAACTCCAATTAGCCGGCTCGCCGCACATTAAGTCGCTGGCCTCGGCTTTCGACGACACACGCTCATGCGTCACACTGCAGGCTGCACATTTTCCTACGCCGAGGGCGCATGTGTTGAGTTGCACAGGCTGGATGAGAGGAGCAGGGATATGTGTGTGTTTTGTTTCTCTCAAAGGTAACTGTGTAAGGAGTGTGGAGTGTTAGGGCCACATAAAGAAGAATAAAAGCCACACCTTCCCACGGATAAAAGCCGTAAAATTACAAGAAAAAAGAATAAATTACCCAGAATAAAAGTTGTAATATTACCTTTGATCGATATAAGTCCCCTGTCTTCTCGGGCAAAGCCAGTTACAACAAAGTATTAAAATAATCCGAATTTAAATCAACCTTGATTAACTTTGGACTCCTGCAGGCCAGGAGGCTAGTTGCATTATTTTGGAGAAAAATGGATGTACCATCAATAAACCTATGGATAAAGGAGATGACAAATTATGTTACATTAGAAAAACTGACCTACATTACTCGAGGAAGGACTGAGGAATTTGAAGATATGTGGAAACCTCTACTGGACTACATTAGACAATGGGGTGCACAGCCACCTAAACCATGTGGAGTTGTGTGATGTGTGTTTTTATTTTTATCTTTTATTTTTTGTTTTATGTACTTGTTATCTACTGGTGTTATGTTTTTTCTTTTATTATTTCTGTGGAAAAGTATGAAAAATTCAATAAAAATATTGTTCAAAAAATATATATATAACTTGAATTTTTTTCTTGTAGGTGATCTTCCTGATGTATCAATACTTTTTTAAAACTCGTAAATTTACGAATAAAAGTTGTAACTTTATGTTACGGGGATTGCCTGACTTATTCTCGTAAATTTACGACTTTTATTGTGGTAAATGTATAACTTTTATTCTCGTAATATTAACACTTTTTTTTCTCATAATAAAACTATTTTATTTCCGTACATATACAACTTCTTTTCCTCACATATCTGTGACTTTTATGCTTTTAAATTTACAACTTTTTTCCCTGTAAATGTAAGATTTTTTTCCCTCATAAACGTATGGCTTTTATTCTCATAAATTCACCAATTTTTTTCCCCCAACATTACGACTTTTTTTCCCGTAAATGTACGGCTCTTTTCCCGTAAAGTTATTCTTGACACCTCAGATTTCTTATACGGGGTCCTAACACCCCGTCTTAAATTGGAATATTGCAATAGAAATAACAAGAAAATCAATTAACTTAGTTCGGCTAGCTCAGGTATTGCGTAAGGCGAGTGTCCAAAGTCTGATGATTTATCATGTCCAGTCACGGTTTCAGTTTGCTTGCCAGCTGCCTGTTTAAACGAGTGACGTGTCATTAAATACGTGTGTCTGTGGTTTCTGTTTTTTTTTTTTTGTCTTGTCCAGCATCATAACAGCTGAATGGGAGTCAAGCTGCCTTTACATGGTGAGCAAAATTTCTTTGCCAAGGGAGACTTCACAATCTAAACGAGTCTGTAACAAGGTTACAGACTTCCGCCATCTTGGTTGGCATTTGCAGGTTCAATTGACTGGGCGTGTATTTTTTTCCTATTAAAGATTTGATTTGGTGGTATTCTAAAAAGTTGGTGCTGCTGATTCCATATTGGGAGGTGAGCGTGTCAAATGACACAAACTTTCCTTCCACTATGATATTATCTAAGAATGTTATCCCTTTGTTTTTATCATTTAGTTTATCATTCTTTTATTTTGTAGGATGTCATGGTTGTTCCAGATGGGTGTCAGCTTACATGGAATGAGGGAACATTTGTTTATTTTAAGAAATTCCCACCAAGCTGTCAGAGTGGAGCTGATGTTCATACTTTTGTAACATTTATGATGTTTAATGGTTGAACTGATGAATGGTAGATCACAGATTGGTAGATCATCACACAGTGCTTGCTCTATATCCAGCCATGGCTCATCTGGATAACTCGGTTTGAGCCATTTGGAGACATATTGCATCTTCAGGAATTGGCTAAGAAATATTGAGAAAGGTCCGGAAGCTCTAAACCACCCCTGCCTTTGGTTTGTTTTAACGTATTTAAGCTGATACGTGATGGTTTGTCTTTCCAAAGGAATTTAGGGATGTGGGAGTCCAGTGGCTTGAACCAGTTGGAGAATGGTTTGGTGGGTATCATTGAAAACAAATAATACATTTTCGGTAGAACCATCATTTTAGAGTGATATGGGTAGACGTCTCCACCGCAAAAGATCACCCTCAGTTGTTTTCAAAAGTTGAACGTAATTCAACTGTGTCAGCTCTGACAACTTGGGTGAAATATTTATACCCAAATATCGGATATTCCCTGTCAGTATTATGGCATCAGGTGTACCCTGAAAGTGACAGTTATTGGGTAGAGCTGTGGTCTTAGACCAGTTAGTAATCAGACACTGATGAGTACTTGTTCATAAGTTGAATCGAGCGGGAAAGGGACGCTTGAGTATTCTGGAGAAAAAGTAATACATCATCAGCGTAGAGACTTATTTTGTGATCCATTTCTCTGGTGCGGATCCCTTTGATTTCTTCATGTTGTCTGATGGGGTTGCTAAGGGTTGGATAAATATGGAAAACAGTAGAGGGGACAGCGGACAGCCCTGCCTTGTGCCTCTGTGAAGACTAAAGCTTGAGGAAGTTGGTCCTCACACATGCATGTTGGTTGCTATGAAATATTCTGATCCAATCAATAAAACCTGGTCCAAACCCAAATTTCTTTATTTCTAATAACATTTTGTAAAACGTTGGCGCCAGTGTAGTCCAGAATTCTTTGTAGAATTCAGCAGGAAAACCATCTGGGCCTGGGGCTTTATTATTAGGCATGAGCTGGAGAGCTTCCTGGAGTTCGCCAACAGATAGAGGTGAGTCCAGAGATGTTTTCCTGTTCTGTTGTAATGTTGGTAGATTTAAATTACTAAGAAACTGATCTATATCATCACCTGATGGGTCTAATTGTGGTGTATATAATGCTTTTAAAAAATCCCTGAAAATCGTGTTTATTTTATCAGGGTCATGGCTGATATTTCCTGCTGAGTCTTTAACGACGTAGATAGTTTTTTTCTCTTCATTTGTTTTTAATTGATTAGCCAAAAATTTCCCAAATTTGTTACTATGTTCAAAGTTCTCCAAGTGAAGCCTTTGTACTAAGAATTGTGTTTTCTTATTTAATATTTCCTCAAGTTCCAGTTTGAATTTTCTTATATCGTTTAGAGTGTGTTCATCTTGAGAGACAGAGTAGGCCTCCTCTAACGATTTCATTTTACCTTCCAAAACTGAAATTTTGGAAGTCTCTTTCTTTTTCTTGTGAGAGGAAAATGAAATGATTTTCCCGCGCATTACTGCCTTCCCTGCCTCCCAAAGACCACACGCTGATGTTCCTGGTAAATCGTTGTTTTCTATGTATAGAGACCATTGTCTCTTGAAGGAACTGATAAATTCCAAGTCTTTAAGCAGGGATGTATTCAATCTCCAGTTTCGGGTTGGTGGTTTACTGTTCTTATTACTTACCAGTGTAAGTGACACTGGTGCATGGTCGCTGAAAATGATGGGATGAATTTTGGTTTCATCACTCATCAGTGTGCTGCTGGTTAGAAAATAATCTAATCTAGAGTATGAGTGGTGGACTGATGAGAAGAAGGTGTACTCCTTAACAGTGGGATGGTGAGAGCGCCAAGCATGGCAAAGTCCAAAATCCTTCATGTATTGTTTAACAACCTCTGAGGATTGGTCCTGTCTATTCTTTCCATTGCGACTCCGCCTGTCCACTCTTGGATCAAGAACCGTGTTGAAGTCCCCTCCAATAATGAGTGTGCAGTCTGAGTGATCATAGAGGGATTTGAAAAAGGAGTGAAAAAAAGAAGGGTCGTCAACATTTGGTCCATATACGCTTGCAATGCATAACTTCATATTTTGTATATAAACTTGAATTATGATAAATCTGCCCTGCGGGTCTGTGAGTATGTTATCAATGCGAAAGTTACATTTTTTGTTGATGAGAATTGCTACCCCTCTCTGCCTTGAGTTGAAACAGGCTGAGTACACATGCGGAAAGTGTGTTGTGGAAAGTGCATCTATAGATGTGTTTGTTAGATGGGTTTCTTGTAGTAAGACAATGTCGGCCTTTAAATCCTGCAGGTGATAAAAATGTTTAGTCTCTTGACCGTGGAACCAGCTCCGTGCACATTCCACGAGATAAACCTCAGTGTACCCATGACTTGACTGGTGTTAGTGGACTCATGGACTCATGCAGATTTGTTTTATTCCCACATGAGTTCAGTTCTATCCTGCTTCTAACTGTGTTCTGGTTAATACATACAAATAAAGTGAGGTGTTCGTTGCCCAGAAAAACGTGAGGGAAGGGAGTGGAAAGAGGTGGAAATGAAGGTGCAAAAGAAAAAGAGAGAGAAAACAGTAAAAAGACAGAAACATATAACATAATTTTGCACATCACCTGGTGCAGGAATTAATAGAGCCACGGCGTGGTGTTGGGATCCCGGTACAGTTGGCCGTTGACAAAAAGTTTATCCACCGCGCCCACAGTTCGGCATCCATTTTGGATGAACTTGCGGCGAATGGAGAAGAGAGCACGGCGTCGATCCAAGATCTCCTTTGGAAACTGGTCGTTGACACTGAAGTCCTTCCCTCTCAGCTCTCGGCCCTGGGACTTGACTTGTTTTTTGGTTTAAAGTTGGCAAACTTCGCCACAATCGGCTGGGGGCCGGCGAGCGTCGGCTCTTTTCCCTCCTAGGCGGTGTACGCGGTGGAAGGCGATGTTGTCCACTGCTTCCTCAGGTAGCTTCAGGTGGAGTTTGATGAAGTTTTTTACAGTTTCTTTTGGGTCTTCTTTGTCTTCTTCCAGTATTCTCTCACCCTGCGTGCCTGAAGATCCAAAACAGTCTCCTTGATTTTTTTATTCTCCTCGGAGAGCCGACTAATTTCCTGAGTTAGGGATTTCACCGACTCCCTAAGCGGAGCGTTCACCTGTGCTAGGGCCTGCACCTGCTGCTGGCTAAACTCCACTGAGTCCCGCAGTGCTTGGAACTCCTTGTGCATGATCTCCAGCAAGTTCAAACGGGCATCAAGACTGGACAATTTGTTATAAATGGACATTAGTATGTCTGCCGAGTCTTTCCCGGGTGGAGAAGTCGTCCCAGGTGAGTCCTCGTTCCTGGATCTCTTTGCCGCCGTTTTGGGAATGGCTGTATTGGGTTTCCCCATGACGACTTCTTTGTAGCGCGAGTCGATATACTGCGCAAGGCTGACGAGGTCTTCTTCGCTGCTCTCCATAGTGAATAATTAGGACACTCTACCTCTACGTTTATTCTATTAATGTTGTATTTGGCCAAACAAAGCAGTAAAATAGTTCAATGCATGAGATGTTTGAAAAGCGCGTCTAGTTTTGTTCTGTCGCATCACTGTCTCACAGGAACTACGTCAACCATAAAGTAAGGTGCATCCATCGAGCCATTTTCCTCCACTTATCTGAGGTCGGGTCGCCGGGGCTGCAGCCTAAGCAGCCCAGACGTCCCTCAGCCCGGCTACTTTGTCCTGCTCCTCTCTACGGCTCCTGAGGTGTTCCCAGGCCAGTCGAGAGACTCCAACGTGTCCTGGGTCTTCCACGAGGCCTCTTACTGGTCGGAAGTGCCCTGAACACCTCCCCAGGGAGGCGTCCGGGAGGCATCCTAACCAGATGCCCGAGACACCTCATCTGGCTTTTTTCCACAATCTCTCAACGTTATCGGATATCCTGCAGGAAGGACCCATAGGCATGATTGATGAGCTACAACTATTAACTCAGTGTAAATACAATAATAATAATAACAATAGTATAGCAATACTACAGTATGCTGAAAATAAATAGTGATGGTATAAAGATAGATGGGACATTAGATTCCAAAAGTTAAGTAAATTTGATAATCCGGTGTCAGTTTCTTTAACATTGCTGTCTTATAAGTAGCAAATTTTGTAAAAAAATTTTGTGATGATCAAAGAGGATTCAATGAGGATTCACTGACTGGAATATTTCTATAGTGTCGCAACGCCAAATGAATCACTACCCTCTTCTTAACATTAGTCCTTCGAGCCGAATGGAGTTCCACTATGGAGTCATCACATGTTGATTCACAGCAGCCCTCTGTCAAACCCAAGAGAGGCCGTCGTCTTCCACAGCATTTGGCGCAATATGACGTCACCTTCCTTCCCTCTCAGCTGCCTGATGCCCAAGCCTCCTTAACTCCTGTAGGACAATACGATAAGCCTAGTCCTCTCCATTTTCTGTTCATGTAGCTGCTCTGGAGGAGCAAATAAAGGGTTTTGAGCTTGCTGCCCTGCAGCAGGATATAGAGGAGGAAAGGAAAGTGGATTTGAAGGCTAAAAAATTGCATGCAGAATCCAGTGAAGGACAGAGGCTACAAGAGGAAGCTCACCCAGCCAAAGAGAGCATGGCGAGGGAGATGGGACGACGCAGACACCTAAAGAAATTGGAACGAGAAGCACACATTGCTAATATTGGTAAGTCCTTCATGTCAGAATAAGAGGATGGTGCAAGGTCAACATTGTCATCTCGGCCCACTTTCGACAGACGCTCATAAGTTTCTCTTCAACCCACTGTCTTCATCCAGTGTCCAGCACTGCACCAGCATCCACTCCCAGCTCAAGTGCAACCTCCTGTCATCGCTCCTTTGACACATTCATTGGTAACAATTGCCAATCTACAAGTGTCCAGACAAGTGCACACACCGCAGCCCTTGTGTCTGCACCCCCACCTCTATTGGTCTCCTCTGCCAGTCAATATGTACCAGTCCCTCTCGCATGTAAACGTGCCTCAACAACCACCCGCGCAGCAACAGTGCCACAAACCAGGGCAACTGCTGCAACTAGCAACTAGCTTTCTTTCCCAACACCGAGGGCTCTCAGTTATTGGCTCAAGAAGGAATATGCCACAACCATCGGTTGCAGCTGCTCCACCACCTTCAACTGTGCAACAGTATGCTCAACAGTATGCTCAATCCAAGTCCCAGCAGAACCATCCGGCATAGAGACACTGATAGCTTAATCTGTGGCATCCTTAAACCAGCACATTACCTGTTCTGATTTTGCTCAACTCGAGATGGTGTTGGACAACTTGATGAATAGTCACCCTCACCTCAGTGCTCACTATAAATATCAAGTTCCCTAGCGCTCTGCACTTAGCTAAGTCATACAGACCATAAAGAGCTGCACTAGGGGGTCTGCTACACAAATATGGCCAACCCAGGCAACTGGTGCTAAGTGAATTGGGTGAAAAGTGCACATAATGTACCTGAAAGCATCCTTTTCAGAAAAAGCTAGCTCAGCACTGATAGCAGTGTGCTACCTTGATCCTGCTTCCAACGTGCAGTATGAAGTGTCCATTGTTTGTGTGCGTTGTGTGACTCAACTCTGGACTAACACACACATACATTGTTAAAAAAGCCCATTCCTCTACATAATACATATAATTCACTTCACCGGAATTCACCGGAATCTTTCCTCAGTGTCCTAACTCTCAAAGAACATCTACCCTTCTTAACAGGTGTGCTGTCCACATATGGCCATGTTGTTTACATCTTTTATGTAGCTCACTTCCTGACCATCCAGACTGTGTGCTGAATACAAGAAAAATGTATCTCTCTATGAAAATTGTTGGTGGACTTGCGTGGCTGTAATTCACAGCCAACAGACCTCTCTACAATATGTTGCAATAGGTGAGTCATTAGATTGCTAATATTCCCCTTGCTAGCGAGAAATTTAAAAATGCAATTTACAATTAACAGGCTAATTTGGTCATTATATAGTCATTAGGATTAGGGTTATCATGTATTAAATTACAGTAAATTGCAGTGAAGTTAGATATTGTTTCATAAACAGCGACAACCAACAATTGAAAACATGGCAAACATTTACACGCACTAGCAAATGATCAAATATCTAATAAAACATGAGTGATGTTATTGTGGAAATGAATAATTACGCTTAATTACATACATTTACTGTATATGCTTATTTTAGTGTCTGTTCTGCCGCTGTGTGTTGTATCTGCGTAAACTCCACCTATATAATAAGAATATTCCATATAACTTTCAATTTGGGTTGTCAAATTATTACAATTTTAATATAATAAATCAGTGTTCAAATTAATTATTCATGATTAATTAATTTGATTTATTAATTATTAAATTAATTAATTAATTGATAAGCGGTATAGAAAATGAATGAATGATTGAATTTGCAAATATGTGTGAAATTGTTACTGTATTACCTGAACAAAAAGATTCAATCTTCCATTTTCTACAGCTTATCCGAGGTCAGGTCATGAGGATAGCAGACTTCCTCCCTGCGGATCTTGAGACGTTCCCAGGCCAGTTGAGAAACATAGTCCCTCCAACATGTCCTGGGTCTTCCCCGAGGCCTCCTACCGATCGGACGTGCATGAGGGAGGCGTCCAGGAGACACCTCATCTGGCTCCTCTCAAAAAGATAACTGACAGGACACAATTAAATATATTTGCATGTATTAACAGCTCCAAATGATCAGAAAATGTAACTCTAGTCAAAAGGGATTAAATATGTCTGAAAATGTATTTGCCTAACACTCTCTTTAATAGGAGCACAACATTTGACACACACTTTAACCGTGTTATTATGAACCATGAAGCGTTTCGTTCAAGGACATCAAGGAATTTAAGGTGAACTGACATGTTTTGAGTGTAGATGTATTTTCTGGGATTTCTGAGCATACTGAGCATATTTCTGTAGCAAAAGTGATATTAGCAAGTACATAACTTTATCCGCTTTTTGTTAATCAACAGATTATTGGGATTTTTGGAGTGTTTTGGAAGGCAACTTGGGGACTATTGTGTCAATGTGGAAGTTTTGTTCCGATGAGGACGAGAAACGTGCCTGTGAGTTGGAAATACAAAAATGGTGTTGGAATTGCACGACTGTTAATAACTTCAGATAAGATTCAAGTTATAAAAGAGCGTCAGACTCCCTACAGACGCCCTAATTTCACTATTTTTACTAATAAAGGGCCACAGTCATGAGAAACAGCAATCATTTACTTAGTTTCTACAAGTCTGCAATGGCGCAAGGGAGCGATATTCGAACCGCAATATAGCAAGTGACGGCTGCATTTAAAAAAATGTTTCTGTATTTAGATCCCTATTAATTTGGAATACCTTTATTTTTGAACTACCATCACACTGCCCATCCATCCACTTTCTATGCTGTTTATCCTCATCAGGGTCACGGGTATGCTGGAGCCTATCCCAGCTGGCTTTGGGCGAAAGGCGGGGTACACCCTGGACTGGTTTCCAGTCAATCGCAGTTCCGTCCGCCCAGTATCCGTAAAATGTCAACATACTGTTAAGTGTCTGCCCAAGTAACGATGAAAAAACGCCAGGATAAGATGAGAACTGGCCTTCGCTATCCAAAGCTGGATGTCAGAACATCAATGTCTACATACATCTGTTAAACCTCAATAAAATAAAAAATTCCTACAAATGTATGCCCTCGTTTTGTCTGACGAAATTGTCAAACGGACCATTAAGAGGTAACGAACCCTCATTGTAATAATGACACTTTCAACACACAGGTTGACTTGAGTGATTGAGCAATTCATCAAAATCTCCGTGATGATAACTTTTGTCTAAACATCTGAAAGACAGGGAGGAGGAAAATGGGCTCTATCTTGACTGGCACGCTATTGAGCAAGCAGTGGTGTGCAGGGACTGAAGGGCCCTTTTGTGCTACAGTATGTTCTTGTCCTCACCTCCATGACAGCTCATGACCCTGTGGTCATTATGTAACCGAACGAACAAATATCTCTTTATCTGAGAGCAGACAAGCAGCCTCTTGGCTGTCCCTCCTCTGGCTCTGTGGGGGAAAAAAAACCATAGTTGTTTTTGTTGGGAAGCCATTCTTGTGACACGCGGAGTGGCGGGCTGATGATCTCTCTATCCTGACAAGCGTAACGTTATGGATGGGAAAGATTAAATATCCAAATATGAGAGCTTTAGATCAATCACAAAATTGAAATCCTTCCTGCAAATATTTGCTCAGATCATTTAGCATCATTCAGTAGTTATCTTTGTTTGTATTTATGTTTGTATGCACAGTTACAGTGCCCTGCGATTGAGTGGCGACCAGTCCAGGGTGTACCCCGCCTCCCCCCCAAAGTCAGCTGGGATAGGCTCCAGCATACCGGTGACCCTAATGAGGATAAGCGGTACAGAAAATGAATGAATGAATGAATGAAAGCAAAGTTACACTGTTAAAAATAAAAAGTGTGGTATTTATTGACCTTCATTGGAGTGACGACAATATCACACCGGGTCCCATTTTCCCAGATGCGTTGTGGTGTCACGTGATCAGGTCATTTAATGCAGGTGCAATGCTGCCACCTACAGGACCTTATTGTTAATTCTTCCTAATACGGGTTTAGTGGGTGGCAATGCACCCTGAGCAAAACCACCTAAGACAGGGTGTGAGGGAAATTTGAGTAGCAAAGTACTAAATGGTTGAAAAACACATTAGTATGGCAACAATAGAAAGAAAGTGACCGCTCACCTACACCTTCCACAGGAAAGCAAACATCCAGCTTTATTTATTCCGGGTATTGCATTTACAATAACGCATTGTTAAATGAGAAAATCAGCGTGTTATTGTTTGGGAAGGTGATTTTTGGGAAAGTGATTTTTTTTTTTCTCACAGAGCCCAGAATTCACAGCCCAGGTCAAGCATTGTTACGACAGAGTATTTTGACACTGAGAGTCATAATCGTACAAGACATAACATCGTAATGTGACCTTTCACCGGGTCACACAAGGTCACACAGGTCACCTGTCTCCCCCCGGGCTATGTGAGGGTACCGCTGAGATGATGCTAATCATGATGCTAACCTATGCTATTCTGTTTCTCTTTTGCGGTCCCGTTATAAATCAAACCATCTGCAGCACGAGGAAAGTTTCCTTCCTTCCTGAAGCTCTACGCCATATTTTCCGTACGACACACAAAATTACCACTTTTTCCTTGTGAAATTACAACTTTTCATCTCACAATCTGCGATTTTTTTCGGTGGCCCTAATACTAACAACAGCCTAAAACGGAGTAACACAACGCCTCGCCGGCCTCAGCGTCAAGGTACTACCAAGACTATCTACCGCAATTAGCGGCTGTGCTGTTTGTGACTTTTCAAAAGTTTAGCGCCAGTTTATAAATCATGCCTAAGAAATCTTTAAAGAGCCTTCAGTTCGTCCAAAATTCTGAGTCTTAACTAGTATTAGCCTCACTGCACTAGTAGAGCACTCACTGCACAGAGTATTAGTTTATCTTAAAGAGCTCCTAGAACCCTAAGAACCCAATAGAACACAACGCTCACAGAATTTACAATTATCAGTCCTACACAATCCGGGGGGCAGACACCCTCTCATTATTTAAAAGTCAACTCAAATGCCACCTTTCGCTAAAGCATACTGTTATAACTGACTCTTGACATGCTGATATGTATCAGAAACAATTCTCCGTGTTCCCTGGTCTGAGACTAAGACTTCTGGCTTGCTCTACCATGCGTCTCTCCTATTATTTGTATATCTAGCCTAACCGGTCGAGATAGCCTGCCGTCCCACAGAGCCTGGGTTCTATCCAGAGGGAGTTTTTCCTTGCCTCCGTCGCCAAGTGCTTGCTCATGTGGGGTTTCAGCTGGCTCTCTGTGCCCTTCATGTGTAAAGTGCCATGAGATGACTTTTGGTTGTGATTTGGCGCCATACAAATACATTTCAATTGAATTTTGAATTGAATGCCCCGCGACCCTAATGAGGATAAGCGGCATAGAAAATGGAGAGATGGATGCCTCGCACGTGTAACCCGAAAAGATGTAGTGAAGATGTAAGGAGGAGAAATGTAGATTTTGGAGAGGTCGAGAAAAAGAACATTTACTCTCACTCTCAGACAAAAAGAAATCACGTAGGAAGGTCAGGAACCACAGAGGTGTAATCCTGCCATGAACCGGAGTATGCTGGAACACCAAAGTCACTGTCCACAGTGAAGCCACTTTTACATTGTCATGGACCAGGAGGGTGCAGGCAGGGGAAAAAAACCCTGATCTAAAATCCACACCTTCAAGCTCGACTGAAATTTGTACCTGAAATGATGCCATGTTGAATTTTGTTGTCCCTCTCCTCCTCCAGCTCAAAATTTGGCCAGTGGTTAACCACACTTTGGCCACCACCAGGGGGTACTCCAACCGTGGCCAACCATTCAAATAGTGCACCAGCCACCTTCTTTTAACTTTACTTATGGTGTAATTTGATTCTGCTTTTATTTTCTATCCTCACGGTACTTTATTATTATCTTTATTCTTCATTTTCAATCATGTGTAACCACCAGACCGCGCTATTGGCCACGACATTGGCCACCACCAGGGGGCGCTTCACCTGTGGCCAACCATTCAAACAGTGATACAGGCCTTGGTTAATGTCAGTGTTAGTACAGGAAAAAATATATATACACAGTATATAATGTGTTAGTTCAGTTAATCTATTTACAACTATAATTCATATCCCATCTAATAAGTTTGTATTTGTTGTTTTATGCATCTTTCATGGGCATTGCTGTGATCTCATCCAGGCGTGTGCTCTTCAGTCAAAAAGACAAAACAGACAAATAAACACCAACACGGGGGAAAGACAATGTAGAAAAACAATGAAAATATGAAAAGAGCAAAGACAAAATGTCGAAAGAACATGAGCGTAAACAGTATATATTTGTATGTATTTGTATTATTGATCGCTTTATGTAGTCTACGTGTAGTTCCTTTTAATTGTGACACTCCTGTGATTCCATACACTCTGAATATTGTGCATAGAAAATAAATGGCCGCTCTGACTGGCAGGAGAACTGAAGTTTTGAATGGATGTTTTATTGATGTTGTATCGTTTTATTGGAAATAGTATATGTAGAGATGTGACCCTGTCTATTTGATAACATTGTAACACTCCGTGCGCAGCAAAAACACCAGACTGGATGGTGAAACCACAGCCTTTTCATGTTTGGTCACAGAATCACCACACCACAATGCCTAACACGGGCTACAGTCGTGGCCATAACCCACGCCGAACTATCTCCCAGGCTTCTCTCACGTGTCCCTCCCTCTGCTCACTTCCCGTCCGACCTCGTCTTTCTTCCCCCCGACCCCGGAACGCCTCTTTCGTGGCAACACGTACACAAGCACAACACATAAGCAGAGTTGGGCACGTTATTTTTTGTTTTACACATTACACGTAGTTTGGTAACAAATCTATTTAAGACAACAACAAAAAAAATCGTAGAAGCCACTTCGGAGTCGGCTCTTATTGGCGAACGAAGCCGAAAGAGCCGGGAATTCCGTCACTGTCGAGGTGAGCCACGGCTCTTCTTCGCGGGGTAGTCGGGGGGGGGGCGGGGTCACACTAGGAGGAGTATTTACTGCGCAGGGGCTAGCGCGCCCTCTAAAGGCTCGGCGACTCCCACGTCAAAAACTATATTTCAGTTGTATAAAACACATTGCGCGTTTACGAATGACACTCACCTCCGTAGACCGTAGTGTGATCTGTATTTGTAAAATGGGGAGTTGTTTTGTGGGCAGAGCGCGAACAGAAGCGTGTGCGTCCCGGAGAAGTGACGTGTGTTTAGCGGCTGGTGTGGTGACGTGTCTCTAATGCTCGCTCTTTTCTTAGGGAGCTGCTGGATGGAGCCACACCGACTCCACTGAACACTCTCAACCTGAACCACTACCGAGTCAGCGGGACGGCCGAAGGACACAATGGGAAGTACGTGTGGATTTGAGTATTTTCCATTCTCCACGCGGACTGCCCTTCGGCGTGTTTGCGCTGCTGTGGTTGCGCCCCGGGAGTGTTAAATCTAAGCGGCTCCTCGGCAAGCTAATTGGCTAACGTCGGCTCTCTGGGTGGCAAGTTGAACTAGCTTACAACGGAGCTAGCTTGAAGTTTCCAACCACGCCGTTTGGCCACCGAAGAGCGGCCAAACGGCCAATTGATCCCTCGTCCCTTGTTGGCGTTTCCCTCGTTTTGAAATAATTTGCTGAGCATGTTTGGGATGGGATGCTAGTTAGCCACACGCTAGCCGAGCAAAAAAGTAATGGGCGTTGTGATTTAACGGCGGGGAAGGCTTTTCTTGCTCGTTTTGTGCCGCTGTGTTCCCCCCAAGGGAGCTAGTCGGTCCGTCGCTGTGGTGGTCCACGCAGGCAGTTGTCTCGTATACTATTTATACTATTTGTCATACGACGACCTTCCTGTGCCGTGAGAAAATGGTGTCTCCCCTGCAGAGTTTGTGCTTTTCTCTCTTTTTTGAAAGATAAGTTGTCGTGACGTGTTTGCGTGACAGTCGGTAGGTTAGTGATGACGTTGCGTTTAAGGTCATGGGAAACATTAGCGCACAGCATTGGACGTCACCGTGACGCGCTGTATGCTTCTTTGCAGTCAAGTTTTTGGAGGTCATCAAGCCGTTCTGTGCGGTTCTGCCCGAAATTCAGAAGCCAGAAAGAAAGGTAAGCCTGTCCTAAGCATGGGTGGTGAATTTGACGTGTGGGGAAACGTTTTCTCCCCTTTTTATCCTCACAGATTCAGTTTCGAGAAAAAGTACTATGGACTGCCATTACGCTCTTCATTTTCCTGGTGTGCTGCCAGGTTGGTGTCGGCCGACTTCATGGAATGGATGCAATGTCGTTTTTCATCTAATATTTCCTCATTTCCCCCCTTGTTTAGATTCCTCTTTTTGGCATCATGTCATCAGATTCAGCAGATCCCTTCTACTGGATGAGAGTCATTCTGGCTTCCAACAGAGGTACTTGCGCTGAATATCTCGATTGACTTGCGGCGGCAATGCTTTTTAAAGATCTCCTGGCGGTTCATCCGTTGTGACGTCATCTCGTTATCGCATATAATAGGTCGTAGGCCATCAAGGGTCGGGGTTGCACGCTTTGCCTGTGCTACATGTGTTTTTGTTGTTCAGGTACTCTGATGGAGCTGGGTATCTCACCCATCGTCACCTCTGGCCTCATCATGCAGTTGCTTGCCGGCGCCAAGATCATTGAGGTGGGAGACACTCCCAAGGACCGCGCTCTCTTCAATGGCGCTCAGAAGTGTAGGTGTCGACGGCGGCTATTTTTATAACCTATATTTTAAAAGCCTTCATTTAGGAGCTTTACAAGACTGTGTATAACCAGTTGATGTTTTTTGTAGTGTTTGGAATGATCATTACCATTGGCCAGGCGATTGTATATGTAATGACTGGCATGTATGGCGACCCCTCGGAGATGGGTGCTGGAATATGCTTACTCATCATCATCCAGGTGAATAATATTTCTTCTGTCTATGGTCAAATCTAGTTCATAAGCAATTCAGAAAACTCTGTCCCAATTCCAAAATTATATTATTTATTATTTTGTACTTATTTTATGTTTATTATATTGTTTTTACAATTTTTACACAATTATTCCTTCAAATATTTTGCCTTTACAAAATTCAATACTGTGTGAAGCAGAGGTTACTACATATATCCTTTATATTCATTATATTTTTTTGTTTTGCAGTGAAGAATTGTGTTTAATGAAGTTTATAACACTTATTTGATCTGGTAAACAATAATGAATGCCCTTCAATTAGTTTTGTACCGGTTTATAGCAAGAACAAGCCATTCAAACTGTTGCTGTCATTGAACGTGCACACTTTAATACTGTAGGCAGCATGGATCAGGTTCCAGGTGGACGTGTTAATGTGGGGGAGCTCAGGTGCTTGGAGAGTGTGGAAGAAGAAGAAGAACGTGTAGGCAGTGTGGAGACAAACGAGAGAAAGGAAAGATGTACATGAAGTAGTGAGAGTAGCCCTAATGGCAGGTGGCAGCTGAAGATGCTTAGATTTTAGTTGGGAGTGACAAAAATGGACAGATGGATTAGAAATAAGACATAAGAGGAACAGTCCGTGTTTTAGATGTGGCAGACAAGATCAGACAGGAGGGAGAGTGATTATCTTGCTAGAAGGGGGCTAGAGATGGAGCTGTCAAGGAGGAGAAGAAGGGAAACCCCAAAGAGATCCTAGTTGTGGTTAGGGAGGACGTGGAGGTGGTAGGACTGACAGAGGGCAGGTCATTCTGACCTGAACACAGAATCAGCAGTCCAATCCAAGTCCATATATTAGGGGCGTAACGGTACACTATAACGTAATTACGGTTCTGTTCAGTTTGTCGAAGTGCTCGGTTCAGTTAATTTTCGGTACAAAAAAGGCAGAAAAAATGACTTCAAATGCTTTTGTTTAAAAAAATGCAAAATATATATATTTTGAAATAAATAAAAGCAACTCATTTAGGTGATATTTCAAATAACGCAGACGCTGACTTTTTAAATAGAAAAATAATAAAATCAACTGTTGCATTAAAAAAAAAAAAACATGTGTAAAATTCTAAATTAACAAGTTAAAACTGTAAACTTTGAACACTTAGCAGCAACAGCTTGAATGTGACAAATGTGACTATTCAAGTTTTTTGCTGAAAAGATGACTTTCTGCAGAAAGCACAGTGTACCGTGGTTGCAGTGACAAGATCTCCAGCAGTGTAGTGGGATGAAGCTATCAGTGTTTGCACTAAGCTGGTTTTCTTTCTTGTAAATTAAACATTCACTGCCAGATGAAACCGTTTTAAGTGTGCTAACATGTTCAAAGTGTTGCCTGCAGCAAACCCAGTCTCCGTGGAACAATGTCAACACACAACTTTGGATTTATCCACTTGCCTTTGTCCATCCATAATTTTAACAGGGAAGCCAAAGTGTTCCCAAACAGGAGAGCGTAGTGAGAAGGTGGGAAGGTCTTCCAGCTCAGCCTTCCTGCCGACATTTGCTATGATGTGAGCTACTAACGTTCCTCCCCATCAGTCTGTAGTGTCCAGCACTTAGAGGCGTCCATGCGGAAACTCGGCCAGGACCTTTGTTCTGCGCGGGGCGCTTTGGTCACTCCAGTAATAAATTTTATGAGAAAAACAACATCAAATATAACCAAAACCAAAAATATAACCGACCCGAATATGCAAAACCTAAACGGTTCAATACATGCATGGGAACCGTTACACCCCTACCATATATGTATCTCTAACTCAAACACTTCTCTAGTCGTCCTCGGAACAGCACTTCCTCATTGTCACCAGAAGACAGCGAGGTGCATTAACAACAATGTCATGCGTGTATGTGTAATTAAAAAAACCAGGGTGACAAAGAAAATCTGTAAGTAGATATTCTTTTCGCTCTCTAGCACAACTCTTACTGCCGAGGTACAGTTTGCTGCGTTTAAATATGCTCGAGAATCCCGGAAAATAGAGCTACACTCAAAAACAGTGAGTTGGACTTAAGAAACAGCGGTGTCTGTGAATACACCCCCTAATGGCTTATAAGGTTCAAGTGGGGAACGGATGTTCTGCTACTATAAAAGACACTATTGTTAGGCAAATACATTTTCAGATGGGTGCTTTTCTTAGCACGATTTAAAATTTCATTTCATTTGGAGCTGTTAATACAACAAATGTATAAAATTGTGTCCTGTCATTTATCTTTTTGTTTTCATAAAATGCATTCAGAAGTGCATATTTCACACAAAGTGGCAAATGGTGATTAATCATGATTCATTTGATTATTTTTTTTTGGCATTTGACAGCCCTATTTATTTCATGTAACTTCTGGAGTATATTCTTCTTGCCTGAACACTCCTTATTAAGGGTGATCCCGTTTTTTGGGGTCCACTTTACTGAAACCGTCTTTGTTGTCCAGCTCTTTGTTGCAGGTCTGATTGTTTTGCTGCTTGATGAGCTTCTCCAAAAAGGATATGGTCTGGGCTCTGGTATTTCCCTTTTCATTGCCACCAACATCTGTGAGACCATCGTCTGGAAGGCCTTCAGCCCGACCACCGTCAACACCGGCCGAGGTGTGCCCACCGACACCCTGTCGAAATGTGAAAGGTGTGAGCCGTACCACAATTAATGCTGCTGTTTCTTCAGGTACTGAGTTTGAGGGCGCCATAATTGCTCTCTTTCATCTGTTGGCCACCCGCACGGACAAAGTGCGTGCCCTACGAGAAGCCTTCTACAGGCAAAACCTGCCCAACCTCATGAACCTCATTGCAACAGTCTTTGTGTTTGCAGTGGTCATATACTTTCAGGTGAGCATTTAGTAGTCAGTTTCCGTCTTTCTATATCAAAAATACAGCCTTGAACTGTGAAGCAATGCAAACTAGAACTTATTATTATCTGAGCACAGTCATTTGTGCAGTGACTGACGCCAACACATGTGTTTTTGCAGCTTATGCAAAGTGACAACAACAACGTTTCTCTTGTTATAAAATTGTATACATTCTCACAGGAAATAATGGTAATACAAGTGATCTGTTCTTGGGTTACCATCGTAATTTTTTTTTATTATTAGTAACTCACCCTCAAACGCTCCCACCTACCTCCTAGAAGCAGTTGTATGTTATTGCCATCTAGGAGTGATCATATTGCAGTCATTCTGTCACCCTGCATAGATGCATGTATTTGTATCACAATGCCCAAAAATGTAAACAAAATATTTGCTTTTCTAACAAGTGAGGGCAGGTATCGTATCTTGTGTCTGAAGTTTTGTGCAATGGAAGTATCACATTTTGCCTGGAAATTTTGGTCAAATTGCAGATTGTATCGTTCTAGAGCAGGGGAGGGCAAACTGTGGCCCGCAGGCAGCATCAGGCCCACCAAACATCTCAATCCTCCCCCCTTTTATTATTTTTTTAAACATGAAAACTGTAGTTGGCAACATGACTACTGTGGCACGCTGTAGTTGAACAGGAAGTAGTCTGACGCAATTTGTTGCTAGTTCGAAAAAGCGATCCAAACGACACGTCAACACACACACGTGACAATGTAACCAACCTACTGCACCATGCGGGCATACAAATAAACGTCTATGCACAGCAACCACGCATAATGTACATCCATCTAGTCCTGCCACAAGGCATGCTGGGTAGCTTCTGGTACTCGCCGTGTTTGTTGCATTTTTGCTTGTTTGCAAAACATTGGGTTTGTCAGGGAAGTAAACAAGGTAAGGACGTTCACGTACTCTTGAGATCCAGTGTTTGATCATTCCCAGCATGCCCTGCGGGCGCTTGTAAATGACAGTTTAAGTTGCGTTTAGGTATGTTTAGCGCATAGTTGTTGTTTATTGCCCGCGTAGCAACAGTAGTTGATGTATGTGATACGTCAACTTGCTGTGGATGTCCTATTTCGTTGCCCCGTGAGAAAGTACATAATTCCTTTTGATCACTTAAATAGAGCCGGCCCCTCGGACAAATGTTTTAAGTCGATGGGGCCCATGAATCAAAAGGTTTGCCCACTCCTTTTCTATCTAGAGTTTCCACTGCGAGGTCCAAAATCTTTTTTGTTTTCTGCCTGTCACCCACATTGGAAATATACTCTTCTGATCTTGTCAAGTAAAAGACGAAAGAAGGTATACCTCAGAAGGGCCAGTTTATTCAGCTCTCTTTTTCACCTCAACAGGGCTTCAGGGTGGACCTCCCCATCAAGTCCGCACGTTATCGCGGTCAATACAACACCTACCCTATCAAATTGTTCTATACCTCCAACATCCCCATCATCCTGCAGTCGGCCTTGGTGTCCAATCTGTACGTCATCTCCCAGATGCTCTCAACACGGTTCAGCGGAAACTTCTTGGTTAACCTCCTGGGAACTTGGTCGGTAAGTGAGAAATATGACCTCAGTCTTTCATCCGAAAATGTTGGGCTGGTTCATGTGTCAAATTTATTTTCATTCTTATCTAGGACACATCCAGTGGTGGACCAGCTAGGGCCTACCCAGTGGGCGGCCTCTGCTACTACCTGTCCCCTCCAGAGTCCTTAGGTTCTGTTCTGGACGACCCTGTCCATGCCGTCATCTACATTGTCTTCATGCTTGGCTCGTGTGCCTTCTTCTCCAAGACCTGGATCGAAGTCTCTGGATCCTCTGCCAAAGATGTATGTTTTGCATGCACATGCGCAACGTCACTTTTTCTAGTGCACTCGCTCATTAAACTTTGAAATGTCGTGCTTTTGTGCGTGTCAGGTGGCCAAGCAGCTGAAAGAACAGCAGATGGTGATGAGGGGACACAGGGAGACCTCCATGGTGCATGAGCTCAACAGGTACGGATGAGCATGCAAAATGTATTTTCAACACGATTACATTTGATGAATGTCCTGTTTGCAGGTACATCCCCACAGCTGCTGCCTTTGGTGGCCTTTGTATAGGAGGACTGTCTGTCATGGCGGACTTCCTGGGAGCCATCGGCTCTGGCACAGGAATCCTCTTGGCTGTAACCATCATTTACCAGTACTTTGAGATCTTTGTCAAGGAGCAGAGTGAAGTGGGAAGCATGGGAGCACTGCTCTTCTAGAACATGCCAACTCTGCCATACACAACACACACAGAGCCTCCATAATGCGTCACTCTCGTTTCATCTTTTTGCACAACCCGGTGATTTTGCAGCTGGAATTGATCATTTGACCTTCTCCTTTTTGTCTGTTTTGCCAAGAGAGTTTTTTTTTTTGTCTCCCCGCTCTGAGCAAAGTATTGTCTCCATTTCTTCCGCTGTCACCCGTCAACCTGCGAGCTGCCTGACTTCCCTCTTGACTGTATGGTCAGCTGACGAATCCCTCAACGCACCTCAGTGTGGTGCTGGCTTTGACTCACTTCGAGCATTTTCACTGTAGCATGTTGAAGGAACACTAAGTAACACAAGTAACAAAGCATTTTGAGGGAGAGTGTTCAA
>QODF01000371.1:0-31916 GCA_024372805.1 Oostethus manadensis
GTGTGATCTGAACACATATAACTTAAGTGAACCAGTCAGTTCAGGTTATGGCTGGCGCTGACACCCAGGCTAGAGATACTGAGCCTCTTTTCTAATTCTGACGTGATGGCGCCAAGAGTTGTG
The DNA here is from genome assembly GCA_024372805.1 of Oostethus manadensis. Taxonomy (NCBI): domain Eukaryota; kingdom Metazoa; phylum Chordata; class Actinopteri; order Syngnathiformes; family Syngnathidae; genus Oostethus; species Oostethus manadensis. Next base: position 124 of record QODF01000371.1, read on the forward strand.
TGTTCTGAGTTGGAGTGCAGAGTTTAAGAGCTTAGAGGCAAGTTGAGCGTCACCCCTCTTTGGCCATGTGCAGGAATGGTAGGCACGTGGCACAACTGAAACCTCATCCGCCATATGACAGCACATTTACCACTATACTTATAGACATTCATTAACTGGTCCCGCTAGCTCTGAGACCAATACTGTATGCCAGTATACCATCATCACCAGTTTTAGCAACTATTATTTATATATATATATATATATATATATATTTACACATATATATATATACAGTGGTGTGAAAAACTATTTGCCCCCATTCCTGAATTTTTATTATTTTGCATGTTTGTCACACTTAAATGTTTCTGCTCATAAAAACATAGGTAACTATTAGTCAAAGATAACATAATTGAACACAAAATGCAGTTTTTAAATTAAGGTTTACGTTATTAAGGGAGGAAAAAAACTCCAAATCTACATAGCCCTGTGTGATGTCCGGCTATCAATGTTGATGTTTGTCAACTTAAGCTAAAGCGATCTTGGGTGCTGCAGCAGGACAATGACCCAAAACACACCAGCAAATCCACCTCTGAATGGCTGAAGAAAAACAAAATGAAGACTTTGGAGTGGCCTAGTCAAAGTCCTGACCTGAATCCCATTGAGATGCTGTGGCATGACCTTAAGAAGGCGGTTCATGCTAGAAAACCCTCAAATAAAACTGAATTACAACAATTCTGCAAAGATGAGTGGGCCAAAATTCCTCCAGAGCGTGTAAAAGACTTGTTGCAAGTTACCGCAAACGTTTGATTGCAGTTGTTGCTGCTACGGGCGGCCCAACCAGTTATTAGGTTATTTTTTCACACAGGGCTATGTGGGTTTGGATTTTTTTCTCCCTAAATAATAAAACATTCATTTAAAAACTGCATTTTGTGTTTATTTGTGTTATCTTTGACTAATATTGTGTTTAATGATCAGAAACATTTTGTGTGACAAACATGCAAAAGAATAAAAAGTCAGGAAGGGGGCAAATTGTTTTTTACACCACTGTATATATATATATATATATGTGTGTGTGTGTGCATGTATGTACTTACAGTAAATATACATTTTTTTAATAAGAATTTTAGGGTATGCTATTTTTAATATTTTATCAAGAACAAACCTGACTATACTGCTTTCTTTTTATGATTAACCAATCTCAGAAAAGGTAATCCAAAAGGAACATGAAGAACAGTCACAGAGTTGAAGCCTGGTCGCACTTGTCAGGCTTGCTTTGGTTGGAACAAACTCTGGTGCGATTACTCCGTTAGCGAGGTTCATTTGCTCATTTGCTTGTGTGAACTCATCATCCAAACCTTGGTTCCGCCAAACTGCAAGTCAACTCTGGTGCCGTTTGGTTCACTCGAGCTCAAATGTGAATGCTACACAGAACAAAGACACACGTCAGTGTTAAAATTACTGCAGAAAGTACGGTTTCTGTGCCACTTGTCAAACACGAATGTGCTCTTTAAAACATATATTAGAAGCTTTTTGTTACATCTCAGTTGGTGAAAATGGCATCGTATAAAAAAGGAGCCCCAAGATGACTTTTTTGTGTGCAATATTTAAGTATTCTTCATGTCATACATTACAGAAGCTGTCCAGTCATGCCATTACGTGATGCATGTACTTTATTTTACTGTGCAATCTTTATTCTATTGACACAAATGACAGTGTGGATGTTAAGTGAACCACACCAGAGTACCAAACTACACGGGTCAATGCAGCCAAGAAAAATAAGCAAAATGTCATGTATTTCCTGTCTTGTGGTAATGAATAGTGATAATGAAACCATAACCTCTGCCATCTTTTTCAGATCCAATCGCAGGGAAAGACTTCTCCCACTGGACCACCCAAACCAGCCAACAAGCTAGACAACATGCTGGGGAGCCTGCAGTCGGACCTTAACAGACTCGGAGTCCAGACTGTGGCTAAAGGCGTCTGTGGTGCATGTAATAAGCCCATAGTTGGACAGGTGATTTTGCATACTTACACTTTTGCAACATCACTTCATAGCAGTTTGATATAACTGCATTGATTAAGGGTCATTCAATCCCCATTGTAAATGACATTTGTCAAACTTTATTGTTATGTTTGCAATAGAGTGACAAAACAAAAACATTTTATACAGCTCAACACATGTAATATTAAGATATTACTGTGATGTCACTATTGTTTTCTTTAACAAGCCATTATTCAAAACCAATTCAAAGGTAAACAAGGTCATAGATAAGATCATTTTATAACAGGATTACCGGTTTTATGATTGCAGGACAGGACACTCCACATCACATTTAATGTGTAAACAAGGTAGAAGGCGAGGGAAAACTCATTGAAAGTCTCACAATTAAAGCAATTTCAGCTAAACTGAAAACTTGAAATTATGATGCTTTACAGTATACTAAGAATGTTGTCACTATCCAACAAATGCACGTCTCCAGTTGCAGTTGTGACATTTACTCTGTCATATCAAGCCTTTTCATGTGCAGCTTATGTCTGTTGACTTTCCTGCGTCTCAGGTGGTGACTGCCATGGGAAGAACATGGCACCCCGAGCACTTTGTGTGCACCCACTGCCAGGAGGAAATAGGCTCTAGGAACTTCTTTGAGCGCGAGGGACAGCCTTTCTGCGAGAAAGACTATCATAATCTCTTCTCACCGCGATGCCACTACTGCAACGGACCCATACTGGATGTCAGTAATGCATACAAACAGCATGCTCATGGGAGAATGCACTAATATGGAGGTGGATATTATTAGTTATTTATTCATAGGCTTATGGAACATCACCATGACTGAATGAGTCACTAAGAAAGGTCCTGTGTGGTATATAGACTGTATAGACATACTTATTCATTTCCATGATTACCACACACACACACACACACAGGCAATGTCCCTTGAGGGGAAGTGGACTTTAAACAAGGAATGTCCAACATGAGTCACTGCCAAGATTTTCCAATCCACCGCCTCAGAACTTGTTTGACATATCCACAGTTGAATTCTCGCAATAGCAGCCTGCATGTCCCATTTATATACAAAGAAAATTAGCAATACTTCTTTGCATTATTATATCCAGTAAAAAAAAAAAAAAAAGCTGAGGTAAAATTTGGGAAATCATCATTGTACTAGTATGGTTATGGTTTCATTTTATTTGAACATGCATACAAGTTACATTGGAACACCTATTACAGTTGTAGCACTGCAGTTCTAGACAACTACAAATATTATTACATTAAAATATAACTGATGGAGTCTAACAAACCTGAAAATCATATTTATAAAAGCGAGATGTTTGACAGCGTTTGTTGGACCGCATTAAATTCTGCAGGTGTACCTATTGTTGTGGCCATTGAGCAAGTGTACTTAATATTGTGGCCAGTGAGTGTAGATTGCATTAGTGTTGCAGAATTTTAGTCAGAATTTGACTTCCTGTATTAATGTAATTTCATTCATTCTGTAATAGCTGCTTTGCAAGTGTGGCCTTGCTCCCTCTAGTGGTGAGGTCATAGTTTACTCATGTTGTGGGTGCACTGCTGTAAAGAGGTTTGTCATGACTAATGTGTTATTTTCCACTAAAAGCATAGTGATGGGCGATTTCCTAATGGTTTGAAATGTTAATAATGTACAACTTGAGGACAATCTGACCATGTGTGTGATTGCTTTGTCTCACAGAAAGTGGTGACTGCTTTGGACAAAACTTGGCATCCGGAGCACTTCTTCTGTGCCCAGTGTGGAGCCTTTTTTGGACCAGAAGGTATTTTGTGTGACTACCTTGCATGGCTGGATTACGTGCAGGGGTGTCGGCATGAATCATTGCCTCCTTGCAGGGTTCCATGAGAAGGATGGGAAGGCATACTGCAGGAAGGACTACTTTGACATGTTTGCTCCTAAGTGTGGAGGCTGCGCCCGTGCCATTTTGGATAACTACATCTCAGCGCTCAACTCGCTGTGGCACCCTGAATGCTTCGTCTGCAGGGTGAGATGATCGATAATCGCCTCACCTTTAAACAAATTACTTTATCATTGGTTGTGTCATTTCCAGGAGTGCTTCACGCCTTTCATCAACGGCAGCTTCTTTGACCACGAGGGCCAGCCGTATTGCGAGGCGCACTACCATGAGCGGCGCGGCTCGCTGTGCTCGGGCTGCCAGAAGGCCATCACCGGCCGCTGCATCACAGCCATGGGCAAGAAGTTTCACCCAGAACACTTTGTGTGCGCTTTCTGTCTCAAGCAGCTGAACAAAGGCACCTTTAAGGAGCAGAATGACAAGCCGTACTGCCACGGTTGCTTTATCAAACTCTTCAGTTAGCTGTCTGAATTGTAGAACATGCAAGAGTCTGAGACATGATTACAGGTTATGTTTTGGACTTCCCAAGCTGAAGGGATTTCCCTGCCTGTCTAACCTCTCAGGCTTTTGCTATATAGGCTTTTTTTTAACAGAGCCCAAAGAGATTTTTATTCAGCGTTAATAACAACACTACAAATTTCCCTGTGTGTCTGCGTGCGTGTGCTGGACTACGTAAGAGCTGTGACTTACGCTACAAAAGTCCGCATGGGACATGAAGAGGAGTTATGACATTTGCGTGGCCAATCAGAGTGATTATTCTATGAAAAAGCATCCAATCTATTTCTCTTTGCACTCTCCAACCACACAGCTCTTGATGAGACTGTCATATGGTGGATTTTACAATTTAGTGTGGCTTTTATTTTTCTACTCTGCAATACCAAAATGAAAATGGTTTACATTTTACAACCTAAATTAGTCGGCCACACTTACTTATCAGCAGTTACAGGGAATATTGACCCTTTTGTTTTGTCCTTCTGTGCCATTGATTTTCAAAAATGGTCACGGTTAGTGAAGAACTAAAAGTAACATCCTACAGTCACAAAACTTGGTGCAACACAAGGGGGTTTATAAAATGTTTATATTCATGCACAATTTCTAGATTCACAATTTCGGATGCATATTTTTACTGTTGTGACTTTATCATTGTATTGAATACAAAAGCAGCGGGGGCTGGTTCAGAATGAATCTGCATGCTAGTGTCAATTACATATAAATTTGTCAACATCAGCCACCAGGGTGTCACAGTCCACAGTGAATCCATGTATTGTGACAGAACTGTGTTTTGTCGCTGTTTTGATGAAAAATATATATTTTTAGCTCGCATTGATATGGAGAGAGCTGGCTCTACTGGCCTGCAGGCTTGATGATAGTCCAGTACTTGCTTGTGGTTCAAAGTAAACCCAGTACTCAATATTTTTATCGCAAAACTTACAAACTATGAATTTGTTCTGATCGCCACGTGGTAGCAAGTTGGCTCGATGAAACTTTTCATTCTTATTTTTTCACATTTATCAGCATTTGGTGTGCAAGGCATCCATGATTATGTTGTGAGGGTAATGTGCCAAATGTGTCAATGCAATAAGGTCTAACACACTGTGGAGTTCAGTCTTTCCTGGGATTTAAGTGTTTTGGGGACAAAATGTAGGGAGGGACTGGCGGAAATGTTGAGGATTAAGCTGACAGTGACTGTGCATCCTGCTGATTTTTAAATAAACCACTTCAACATCTTTAGTTAGATTGTACTACAAATATTAACATGATTGTTTTCTCCGTGTACTTCTGGCAGTTACCTCTTTGTTTCAGCCTGTCAATACAGATCAGCCTTCTGTGTTAAGATAAAGTGAAATATATACAAGAGCATTTTCATGATCTTTTTTCTAAAGAGCAAGGCTCTTTGCTTTGGTGCCATGTAAGCTTTACGTAGGTACTCCTGATCCAACTGAGCAAATAAAATAATCTCTTTATTTCTAGAATTGGTTTGTGTTTTTTGTGGTGAATACTTTGATGGTTGCCAACAGGTTCTCTAAAACAGTGCTTCTCATATAGTGGGGCGGGCACCCATGGGGGGGGTGTGGGCGGCAGGAGTACTTTGAATGTTTGTGCAGACCTGCCAACATGTACTAATTTATCTTACTCAGCATGCAATTTGACTCTTGAATATGGTCGGTGTAGTGTATAATACTATACACTATAATAATAATATAGAGTGTATAATACAAATAAATATCAGTTTCTCATTAGTATTTCAAATCAGGGGGCATGAAATAAAATATTTGAGAACCGCTCGTCTAAGTAAACATGGACATAAAATAAAATTCATGTATTTTTTAATGGAGGTTTTCTTACACAATTCAACTTTTTTCTTCTAAATATATTTAATTATGACAGCAAAACAATTCTGAACTTGAATATCTGATCACACAACATATTCCAAGCATTTTTAATCAAAAATAAATACCTGCATGTCTGCTTGGCACCTTGACAATCTGACTTTTCATTTCAAAGCATCAGTTTCCATCCGTTTGTTAGTAAAAGTAACCAAATGCATGGTCAATTGAGTGACGTCATTGGGAGGTTAAATTCACATACAACTGATGTGGCCCTCAATGGAAACAAGTTTGACACTCATGCCTTACATTGTGCAGTTGTACTTAATGTTGCGGCCAGTCGGCAGAGACAAAGAGCGCCAAATCAATGTAAGAATAAAATGCCATACGCATCATTTTTACCAGGGAATTGAACGTTACAAACGCCGAGGCGAGGCAGCCGATGAGTGTCACACACGAGCGTGGACGCGTCCACGAAAAGAGAAGTGCAGTTGGGCCTGACAGCCAAACGCTTTAACTCGCTGAAGTTCTTCAAACAATTCAGAGGCTCTTGGCAGCTTGGGTCCACAACCGAGGTGGTGATGCGCGGAAAGGACTCGGCGAGGTGCTTCTCACCACCACGCTCTTGATGTTTCTTCGGCGTAAAGTGCTCCACAACTGATCATTGTACGCTTTTGGAAACCGCAGAACGACTGTCCAGTTTTTCCAAAGACATCCGCCATCAGTGAGTTTCTTGGAGTGCGTGCAGGTCGCCCCGAATCGGTGCTGGTCTGCTACTCATGGATATCCAAATGTGTGGGTCCACATTTCAGACGGAACTTGGAAAGGAGAACCCGTCATTTTGTTATTCTAAGTGATATACTATAAAGCGTTATTAGATTATTTAGTTGCGTTTATGGGCATTTTCTTGCTATAAAAACGCCGTCATATCGGTATTTTCCGCTTTTCAAAAAGCTTCCCAGGGCATATTACCGCCACCTGCAGGCTGGGAGTAATAACGACTTCATCCTGGTAGAAAATGATTGACACTAATAATGTCCAATTGCTGCCAGGTTTACGCCCATTTTTCCAGTGCGATTGGTCAGCCAGTTTTGTATAAGGTCTTCTCGTGGCTTTCTACTTCCTCTTTCTTTCACGCGACCCTACGGTTTGGTAAGGAATGTTCTTTCTCTCGGTCACGCTGTCGAAAATAACATAAACGTAATATTTTTCAAGCGTGGCGTAAATAACCCAATAAACAGTCATTTATTCACTTTGGATAGCGAAAATGTACTGGTATTGTTGTTTGTGATTTGGAAGTATTTTGGCACGATGCGTCGTGGCCTGTGAAGCCGCTAGCTTCCTAGCCGTCGGCTAACATTAGCTAGCAGTTTAGCACATGTCATGGTGGTCAATACACTCAATACGTTTATCAGGTTAGAGCTGTTTTCCTAAAAGTACGAAATGTTTTGTTTGGTTGCAGATACTACCTTGTCTTTAAAACAGCTCTTAAGCGAATCCTTGGAAGCACTGCAAAGATGCCCAGGGAAGACAGGGCCTCGTGGAAGTCCAACTATTTTATGAAAATCATCGTAGGTATCGTCTAACAAGCCTTCTCATTTTTTTCGCGTTATAAGTTGATCGGTACAATGTTATGTTTTGCTACAGCAATTTTTTGTCTTATTATAGCAACTCTTGGATGACTACCCAAAATGCTTCATTGTCGGAGCAGACAATGTGGGGTCCAAGCAGATGCAGACCATCCGTTGTTCTCTTCGTGGCAAAGCTGTGGTGCTGATGGGCAAAAACACCATGATGCGCAAGGCTATTCGTGGCCACCTGGAGAACAACTCTGCTTTGGAGAAGTGAGTTTATGGTGCTGCATGCTTTGACTTATAAAATTGCAGGAAAAGTTACAGTGCAGCTTGTGCGGTGCTGTGTTGTCGTTCCCCCTGCAGAAAATAACATGTTTCCAGCTATCCCTGTCTGTCTACATCTTCAGACAGCCAGGGACGCAAGGTTTCAGACAAAACCTAAATTTGTGATGTTTGTATCCACCGTGGCAATAATTTGACAGCAAACTTTGATTTTAACAGGCTCCTGCCACATATTAAAGGAAATGTTGGTTTTGTCTTCACCAAGGAGGATCTGGCAGAGGTCAGGGACATGCTTTTGGACAATAAGGTAAGACAGACCCTGATAGCAGGCACATGAGTGCTAAATGCAACTTTTATAACGCCTGCTACGGGTTAAGTGTTAAATTATTGGTCATCAGTTTTGTGTGGGGGGGGGGTCTCTGTATGCAGGTTAGGTTACAGTACAGCTCGCGTGGTGCTGTCTTGTCGTTCCCCCTGCAAAAAATAACCTGTTTCCAGCTATCCCTGTCTGTCCAAACCTTTTGACAGCCTGGGACGTATGGATTCAGACAGACTAAAGTGTCAGATTAGATACTATAAAGTATCTTAAAATTATCTTTCATGGCTCACACTAAAATACAGAAAAATCAAAATGGCAAGCAGGGTAGAGATTTTATTTGCTGATATTTAATCAAGTTACATTTCTTGAATTACCAGGTGCCAGCTGCTGCCCGTGCTGGAGCCATCGCCCCCTGTGATGTGACCGTGCCTGCCCAGAATACAGGTTTGGGTCCCGAGAAGACCTCTTTCTTCCAGGCTCTTGGTATTACCACAAAGATCTCCAGAGGAACCATTGAAATCCTGGTAAGATTAAAGAAATCAAAAGAAAAGTATCAATGTAAGACTTACTAACTGGATTGTCTTCCCTCAGAGTGATGTTAGCCTAATCAAGACTGGCGACAAGGTTGGTGCCAGTGAGGCCACACTGCTCAACATGCTGAACATCTCCCCCTTCTCTTATGGACTTATCATCCAACAAGTGTATGACAATGGCAGTGTCTACAACCCAGATGTGCTTGATATCACTGAGGCCTCTCTGCATGCCAAGTTCTTGGAGGTGAGAAAATATTGAATTGTGGTTTCATGTATGTCTGCTCACTGTACCTTATTTTTTTTAGGGCGTGAGGAACATTGCCAGTGTGTGTCTTCAGATCGGCTATCCTACTCTTGCCTCTGTGCCCCATACTATCATCAATGGCTACAAGAGAGTCCTGTCTATCGCTCTGGAGACGGGTTACTCTTTCCCTCTAGCAGACAAGGTTTGGATATAGTAAAAACAGTGATAACATGTTATTTCAAACTGATAATGTAAGTAATGAAATGTCTTGTTACAGGTTAAGGCCTACCTGGCTGACCCATCTGCCTTTGCTGCTGTAGCAGCACCAGCAGCAGCTACAACTGCTGCAGCTCCAGCTGCTGCTGCTGCTCCAAAGGAAGAAGTCAAGGAGGAGTCTGAGGAATCAGATGATGACATGGGCTTCGGGTTGTTTGACTAAAATAGACTCAATTCAATAAAGTGTCAAACAATTGTTTCTATGTAGTTTATGTACAAATAAATGCTTCAAGCATGCTCCAGAAAAATACAGTGGTGTGACCACAGGCTCAGACATTTAGCCATTGAAATGCATTTTCTAAATGATTCGAATCTTGACATTTTTAGTAAAATAGCTGAATTTGTGCACTTTCTGATCAAGACAAGCTGCTGCCAGTGTACCTTCCTGTCTGCGGTCAGAAGTAACACCAGTGTTTGTTTCTTTTTTTGGTCATTCCACCAGGGGGAAAATGTTTGTTGCAAAGCTGTACAGAGAACTTGAAACTAAAACCAGTATAGTGCAAGGTCTCCCAACTTTGAACTAACTTCTTAAACCATGTAATGTACATCAAGTAAATGTGAAATTCTTTCTAATCGCACAAACTGCATTTTAATGTCATGGGGAAAGGACAAGATGGCGGGTATAAGTGGACAGTTTTCTTCGCAGGGTGACTGGGCTCTCACTAAGAGAGGGTGAGAAGCACCGTCATCCGGGAGAGACTCGAGTAGAACCGCAGCTCGGGCATCCGGTTAGGATGCCTCCCTTGGGAGCTGTGCAGGGCACGTTGGAAAGGATTTTTTTTCTCAACTGGCCTGGGAACGCCTTGGGATCCGCCGGGAAGAGGAAAGACTGGGCTTCCCTGGTAGGCTGCTGCCCCCGAAGATAAGCGGAAGAAGATGGCTGCATGGTACCAACTTTTTCAGTTAAATACATTTTAAAAACAATTAGAAGGCATTTTTTTAAACAAAAGTGCATCAACCTTTTAATGTACATCCTGTAACAACAAAATGAACCTCTCGAGGCATCACCGGAAATACACACCGACCATACCTCAGTCATAACTGCTGTCAAACACGTGCACGAGTTTGTAAGACACATGGACAACATAGTTGAATAAAATGGCGGTTGGGTTGCGGAAAATACATAACTGTGACCTTTTATATTTATTTGACACAATTGCGACAGTAAATTGAAATAGTGATATTGATTGCACGAGGCCAAGCTTTTAATTTGAGGCAGACGGAAACGGAAGTTGAGTCGTGGGTCGCTGTAATTGCGCAGATTCGATGCGCAGCAACAAAGTGGGAAACGTCCACTATGGCTGAGGTATGACATTTTGGTATTTACACCTATTCGGACATACCCGCGTTGTCTTGGGTACCTTACTAAATAGAAAACACATCTACGGGCATTTTTTTAAAATTTCAACTAATGTTGAATATTCTTCGATTTCACCGCGGCCGAGCTTGCCCAAACGGCAGCTAAATGTTATTAGCAAGGGTGAGGCATCAAATCCGATACTGCGGGATGATTGCTAACGTCAACGACAAGCTAACCACTAGCTACTTTAGCAGTGCACACTCCAATACTGTCAAAGTGAAATAACGTCGATTTGTTGGTGCAGATTCACAGCTTACATGAGCTCCAGAAGCCTGTTGTCGCCTCCAAGGTGTTTATCCAGAGAGACTACAGCTCGGGAACTATTTGCAAATTCCAGAGCAAATTTCCTTCTGAACTTGAATCAAGGGTGCGTAGTTGGAGGTGTAAATGGAGTGGAATTCTTATTCGACCCTAACTTGTTTTTTCCCCTTTGCTTTTTAGTTGGACAAGCAGCACTTTGAGGAGACCATCCAGACTTTGAACAACCTGTATGCTGAAGCGGAGAAGATTGGGGGGAAGTCCTACATGGAGGGCATCCTGGCCTGCCTCACTGCCTACACCTTATTACTCTGTGTGGAGACCCACTACGAAAAGGTGAGTTTAGTTTACACCACCACCACCGCTTCCAGATATGAGGTGATTGACCACGTGTATGTATGTGTTATGTGCAGGTGTTAAGAAAGGTGTCTAGATACATTAAGGACCAAAATGAGCAGATATACGCTCCCAGGGGCCTGTTGCTGATTGACCCCATAGAGCGAGGCCTCAGAGTTGTATCCTTTTTAATGTCAAATAAGTTGTGCAAAAGATTCAACCCCTTTTTTGATTTTTTCCTTAACCGGCCATCTTTCAGGTGGAAATTACCATCTTTGAAGACAGCATTAACTCTGCAAGATAAGGGAAAGCATTGTATGTTTTATTTCATATCAAATTAAATTCAGTGTTATACTCCTTGTAATAATTTGTCTGCTTATTCATAATTTTGTCTGTGCAGGGTGAGTCACTATGTGCCCGAACACACCGTCAAGATGTCTGCCTCTCCTGAATCCATGTATATAATGATCTTTTTTGTATTTATATATTGTATACCCCACTGATGGCCTGTCCATTTCTTTGTACATGTGGCTACTATGTGTCTTTTTTTAAACACAAGCTGATGTATAAACTGGGCTTTTCACATAGTGCCATTGTGTAAAATGTAACTTGTTAATGGTTAGACTGGTGTAGTGTTGCAAATAGCTAGTTCTTAGAGGAGTTTGTTCTAGACTTGAGTGGTCTGTATGTTAGGAAGGTAGTACTTGGCTGAGGCAAATCTGTGCAAGAATGTCTTTTTATTGGATCGAGATGAGGGGTCAAATGTGTTTTTTTTTTAAACTAGAGATGTTTTGTGACTGCTAAATTGACATGTTTACTTGTTAAAAATGTCCTTTCTATAGAAATGCTTTGTTCCAACCTTGAAAATACAACCAATCAACTCTGTTATTCCAGTGAATGTGTTTAGTATGATCATCTAACCACAGAAAGCTCGCCACGTTCCACTCATGCATGATATTGCGGGTGTACTTTTCTTAAAACATGCGGTGGTGGACTCTTTCCTTATGGTTCTTGCATATCACTTTCTTTGCTTGTATATCCTGACAGCATTTAACATTGATTAAAATCATTGATTGAACGTTAATAAACACACAACACATGTACTTGTTATAAATAACATTTTTGTCTTGTGTATTGCTTTCACTCATGTGCACTATGCTTTATTTGGTTGCTACAGTAACACATCTAAATAGGAATGAATAGTTTAAATCTGGGATGGCCAAAGTGTGGCCTCAAATGGCCCACCTGTCTTTTTTTTGTTTTTAGCATCATTGCAATATTACAAAAATATGTATTAACCCTGGTTAAATATAAACCTTGGTTTATATTAAGTATACTAACTGTACTGAAGTAGGTTTAAGTCTTTTTTTTTGCAATTTGGCAGTTTTAACAAAATAATATCCGTGTATGATATTCAAATAAGTAAATATTGCAGAAGGTATGTATTAATAGTCTGTGATAAACAATTGCGTTCGAATAACACGTACGATCGTAGTTTAAAGGGCAAACCGCCTTTTTGCTTGACCGCTCTCGGCACCCGTACCGTAAGTGCAGAAAAAGACGCAAGCAAACATTTCACCCGGCGATTGCTTGAACTAAAATGTGCTTCTACGGCTTATTCGACTGCTTAAACGTTGTGCCTTTTAACATTAATTCAACGTTCTGATGAATGGAAACAATCTGTTGTGAGAGTAAAAAAAACCCATGATATTTATTGTTTTTCATTAGCCCTTTGCTAACAGTGCTAGCTTACGTCGCCAGGTCAGCTATACTCTCACTTAACTTTACAGAAGCTACTCGAAGCTTCACAATGGCGTTCCCCTGCTTCGATGGAGTCTACCTCCCAAAGGAGGAGAATGAGTTCGTGCAGCAGGTCCTGGAGGAGCTGGAAGGATACCGGAGGAGCAGCCCCAAGAGGCAAGCTTATGTCTGCTAACATTCCATAGAGCAGGGCTCTCTGGCGCGTGCCATGGAGGGCCGAGAGCCCGCAGGTTTTCCCTCCAGCCGGTCGGTCGCTGCAGCAGGTGATTGTACTGATCAACACCTCCTTCAGTTGGAGGGAAGGAGCTCTTGGAGTAAAGCACCAGCTTTAGGGAGCGGCGGGAAGGAACGCCTGCAGGCTCTCGGTTCTCCATGGCAGGCGTTTGAGAGCCCTGCATTTAAGGGACATGAGAGATAGCGGATGTATTCATTTTTGCAGATAGATGGTGTTTTCTGACAAAAATAGCAAGGACGTGCGTGCTTTGTAATTACAATGCGCATTTGTCTTAATATTTTCATGCTGCAAATACAACATGGCACCGCCATGCATGCCATTAGTACTGGGTTGCTACTATTTTATTATAATTGTTTGGATGAAACTATAACAGCAGGTGATACCTTTGCTATTCTCACTTAAGGATGGACCCCTTCTTCCTCTGTGTCCCTTCCAGTGTCCTCCTGTTCCCCCCTCTACCCAGCAGACTGCGATACCTGATCCACAGGACCATTGAGGACCTGCCGGAGCTCACCACCTTCTCAGTTGGGGAGAGCTGGTGGCGTCAGGTGGTGGTTTGCCCCTTGCAGCTCAGGTACAGGTCATACATGCTGTCCAGACATCAGGACAAATGTTTCTGACACGTTTTAATGCATAATTATTCTTACTGACTGATGCATTAGAGCAGTGGATATTATTTTCAGCCCCCCAGACCACCAAAACCCCATCCACCAACTTGGCGAACGTGAACCAATCAGAGCGTGGAAAAATGCTGACTTTATTGTATGCCAGCTAGCTGGCCCTGTGAGGCAAATCTGAAATTGGATTGGTTAAAGAAACAGCAGTGCTGATTTTGACGGCAGATCAGATTGACACGGAAGCTGAAAAATAATTAAGCCAAAACTAATTTAGCTCAAGACACTTTTTAAAAATGAGAACTTATGATCTGCGATTGACTGGCGACCAGTCCAGTTTGTACCCCGCCTCTCGCCCAAAGCCAGCTGGGATAGGCTCCAGCATACCCGCCTCCCTAATGAGGATAGGAAAATGAATGAATGAGAACTTATGATGTTAAACAATAAACAATGTAACAATTTAGACAATATGTTGCCTAAAAATGTCCAAAATGGTTTCTATTCTGTATCCTTACAGGCATACGTGTTCTAAATTGTTGGTTAGAATGTCTTAGATAAGCGAGGCATTCAGGGCATGCACAGCAGCTTGAGAAAAATGAAGAAAAGCATCCAAACCTCGTAGGCTTGAAAACCCATGCCAGAGATCATGCTAGAAGGTTCTCTAGAATGATGCAAAAGGTTGCATTTCCTCAAAAGTGAGCCAAAAAGTGATGATGCTAAGAGATAGCCATTCAACAAATGCAAATCCATTTTGAGGTTACTCAAAGAATCATTTATTTAGTATGCCTAAGGACATTTGTTCTGTAGGGGAGAGGTACAGGAAGAAGACAATGATATGGAGAGCAACTCCAGCTTGGATGAAGAGCTAGTGAGAAGTGCTGAGGACACGCCGGCTCAACCGCCATCTTCAACACGAAGCAGAGCCCCCAAGCGGCCAGACAAAGCGCTTTACATCCCGAAAGCTGCTCGGGAGAGACCACGCCAGGCGTTGCCACATTCAGCCTCCAGCAATCCGACAAACTCATGCTCCTCGTCGGAGACCACCGAGAAGTCGTCGTCCTGTGACTTAAAAGAGGAATCCCACCCCAATGTTGTGGACGGCGCCCCTGGAGATGATCCCTTGAGAGGAGAGGAAGCTGACTTGACTTTGAGTGATCATGAAGGTGAACATCTCCACTGGGAGAAGACACTTTCCTGTCTGAGGGACTTGAGTGTGGAGGAGGATGCCAAGGATGAGACGGCCACACGTGACCCGACTGAAGAGGTTGGTGTACATTAGCCATGCTTTTGCGTGCCCTTCCTGAACTCCTGTGTATTTCTGCATGCATCCCTCAGATCAAGGAACACCTGAAAGAAGGCGCGACCTTCTCAGTGACAAACGTACACAACGACTACTCCGCTTACGAGAACGTGCTCATCAACCCCGAGCACTTTCGCCACGTCATCGAGATCTACGACTTCCCAGCCATGCTGAAAACGGACGACCTCTTGGACGCTTTCACTGAGTACAGGTGGGACGTGCGTCATTCACTTCTTCTCACCCGCTTGATAATGAGCACCTGCATCTCATTAGTCAGGGGGGAATGAAGATCACGTGGGTGGACAACACGCACGCCCTGGGTGTTTTCTCCACTGAGGCGGCAGGTGAGAGTTAAGAGTATCTTTACATCACCAGCATTTATTCTCAATATGTGCTGCTAGCGACGCAATAATGAGCACAGTGGTTGGGAATCACTGCACTTTATTAAAGAGAACGTAAACTCTCAGCAAGGCTCTCGTTTACATACATTAAAAATATGAACCCGAGAAAAGGAGTCCTCGAGTCAAAGTATAATAGGTCCAGTTAAGAAAAATTGCTATGATAATGTGTATTATTATAATTTTTAAATATCAAATACAGTATGTTCCTCACCAACTGACCGGCACATACAGAGTTAAAAATGTATAAAACACAAATGCGAAGGACTAGTACAATATTTGTTGTAAAATAGTGGCATCCTAAAAGTGCAAAAACAACGAGTTAACCCAAATCTAAAGCATTTGTTTTCCCTCGGAAAAAAGTCAAGTCGTCTAGACAATTATACAAGCCCAACAACATGTGCTGCCTTCTCCCCAAGCGAGATGGAGCTTTTCTTCCTGTCATTCACACACACGCCAGTGAGAAGTGCAGCTGCGACCCGCTCAAGAAAAGTAGCTGAAATGTTGGTCGAGTGGTACAACAAGTGAGTCAACAACAGAGTTACGATGCGAATGCAAATGTCAAGCAGCTAAAAAACAGAATTTCCTTTGTTTTTATTGCAAACTACCTTTGATTATTTCACTGTCATTGAAATACAATTACAAAAAAATTTGTTTTTTTGGAAAATATAAAGACAGAGTGTTCATACTGCAGATGCCTAAAATAATCTCATATCAAAATTGCATAAATGTCTTAATTTCCATATTTAACACTAACAAATTGTAATGTCATTTGACTTTATTGGTGCGGTGGAAACTTAGAGTACTGTACGGTACAAGCCAAACATTTGGACACAACTTCTCTTTCATTTGGGGACACATTCAATGTTTTTGCAATTTTCCGGACTGACTGACCTTCTTTTATTAATGATGGCCATTCGTTTCTCTTGACTTATGTGATTGGTTCTTGCCATAATGTGGATTCTTACAGTTGTCCAATAGGGCTGACTATTGCACAACACAACTGACATTCCCAACCCCATTATTAAGGCAAGAAATTCCACAAACGAGGCACGTCTGTGAAGGGGAAAACAAAATGGCTGGCTACTTGGAGGAATATAAAATAGAATACATATTTAAAGTTATTTCACACATTTTTTGTTGAGTACATAATTCCACGCGTTTATTCATAGTATGGATGCCTTCAGTCAGAACCTATACTGTAAACAGTCATGGACCACCTACAGCAAAGGGGTGCTGCCAGGGTGACCAGTCCCATCCAGCCTGTTAGCCGCTTCTGTCAGCAGCTTCGATATGGACTCCATCGTGTAAGACGTTCAGACAAACATGTGCATGGTGGTGTGATAGCGATGTTACTTTTTGTCCGTCACCCGTGCTGGGAGCTACATTTAAACATAGCTACTAAATAGCCACTGCAAGCAGGAATCGTGTGATCAGGTATTGACTAGTCACCCTGGCAGAAGGACCCGCCCCCAGCCTTTCCACAAATTGACATAGCTTTTACCAGTTAGCGTCAGAAATCCGGTAAATGCAAAGAGGAAAACGGAAAAGACAAAAGCAAAAGAGAAAAATCAACGATCAAATGGAAAAGACAAATACAATACACAAAAAGCAATGACAAAATGCAATTACAATATGAATACATTTGTATATGTTTTTATTATTGATTCTCTATTTCCACATGTATTTCCAGCTCATATTGGCACTCCTGTGATTCCATAGTGTTACAGAACCAAAACATCCCGCAAAATAACTGGGAAGTCAAACAATTAGAGTGCTTAACCCATTGATGTCAGTGTACGGACGACAGTTCACTAGAAATTCATTCATTCATTCATTTTCTATGCCGCTTAACGTCATTAGGGTCGCGGGCATGCTGGAGCCTATCCCAGCTGACTTTGGGCGAGAGGCGGGGTACACCCTGGACTGGTCGCCAGTCAATCGCAGGCCACATATAGACAATCAAACATTCACACTCACATTCATACCGACGGACAATTTAGAGATTAAAATGCTAAAAATGTTTATTCGTGTGTGTGTTTAGCATTAAATGCCCTCTCAATCTGCCACCCTCTGGTGAAGGCACGAGCACTGGCAGAAGGGAGTAAAAAGGCTAAAGGCAAGGCCATCAGACGGGCAGGTAGGACAGAAAATGTGTTTTTTTGAAGGTTTCTTGTTAAAGATACACTTAGAGCTTGTAGTGAGTGGATGAGAGGATCAACTGCTGTTTGTGTGCCCTCCAGAGTTCATGCAGCCAGTGAAGGACCGGCCCAAGACAGACAGCGCTGTTGCCAAGCGGATGGTGGCCCGAGCTTTGGGCCTGAAGGGACGAGGACGAGGGCAGAGCTACTGAACAAGGAACTCTTAGCAAATACAGGTGATGAGTTAGAAGATAATCTTTACCAAACAGTTAATGCTTAACAAAGATATTTTTAGGTTGTTACTTTTTCTGAGGGTTTAATGTGCCCTTTGTTCTCCTCGCCTGTCACACCGTACGTCAACATTAATTCAAAACTAAGCAAAATGCTTCAGTCCAGGCATCATTTACTGTTTTATTAGAACATTACCATGTCAATCAGAAGCAACTCTACTGAATTAAGAACATATTTCTCTATATGATTGATTTGCATTTCAAGGTTATTTATTGAAGGTACATCGGGTTATGTTACAGAATGCCACATTGAACCATAACTAGTGTGCGTTCATCTTGCAGGCGTCGGTTTTGTTGTGGCATTCAAAGTAGAGAACAGAAGACCGCAATAAAAATAACAGGCTGTGCTTTCACCGTCTACCTTTATTACAGAAAACATCATGCATTTTTTTCCCCACCTTTTTTCCACCATAAGATCTACGCAAATATGTCAGGCAACAAGCGACTGACACCCTTAGAAAATGAAGGGAATTTGTCACATAGAAATAGTCTTTTACAAAACAACCAGACATTTTCACAAACATTTGAGGCATCAGAGTCCCTGACAAGAATAATTTAACACAATCCAACGTGGTGCGAAAGATAGCCAAAGGGGTTCATGCACATCAAGAAGGAGAGCCCGCTTGGCAGACAAAGTGAAAATAAAAACGTCAATAAATAAAATGTCAGGCCAAGTATTTGGAGTTGAAATGCTGGAGCAACAGATGATTTATACTAATTGGGGCTTCTATTGAGTGCCTAAAAGTAAATCGTAGCACCTCATAGTTTTCCTGCGCAATAACAAACTTCTTTAGGTTTCATCTTCTAATGATGAGTTTATAAGGCAGCTGTTGGCACGTTACATTTACAAAAACTGCAAAGGCTGCAACGTTCCCTGATGTGTTTATAAAAAAGCACCAAGTCAAAAAATGCACGTAACAACAAAGACTTAATAACAGCCATGCTGGATGTGGCAGATACATTTTCCTCACAGTGAGTTTGTAAAAGTATTGCTAGTCATAGCCTTACTGACAGTATATCAACATGTAAAATAGCAGTTTATAGATGGGCACATCTACTTCTGCAGAGCAATCATTAGCCATGATTTACTGTCAGAATCAAATACATGGAGAATAGCTTTTGCTCCATAACCCCCCCCCCCCAGATTTCACTGCATCAGGTCTCCCTCAGATCAGATTCCAGATTCCGCAAACATTCCATGTCCCAATTCACTATGAAAATGTTTTTGTGAATGTAATAGTTGTAAATGCACATTCAAATGTATTCATTCATACATGGCTACTGTTCCTTGTACCAGTTTAGCTCCGGTTCCCGTGTCCCTTCTTCTTCTTCTGTAGTGGTTGGGAAATGTCTGTCCGTGCATCCATCCGTCTGTGTTGTCCATCCAGGTTCTACCTGTGTGAAAGCTGATTGGTCAGCAGTCCAGGAAATGTTTCTTCTGTTTCGGAGCTCCGTGATCCGCCTGTGAATGCAGAGACATTGACAGTGAACAGACAAAACATTACAGTGAGTCAGCAACACGGAGGGTGCCTTGTTTGGGCATTGATATCATGGATTGAAACAGGGCAAACACACTAGTACTGCACAAAAACCAAGTCAGTGTACAAAAACCAAGGCAAAAGTGTAGTAAAAAAAACGACTCATAGGAAAAGTGTGGCATACAGTTTGAAATCCAAGCTTTGTTTTTGTTGAGAAATGTGTGAAAATTTGGACCTTAGAAAAATTCCCTATTCATTTAAAAAATCTCAAAGTGGGGGATCATGGAAAACTGGGGAGTTTTTTGGGAAAAAATTAAATTGATAGCAAATTATTCTCGAATGGGATGAATGATTTGATGCTTGAATAGTGTTAATTAGTTGAAAATGAAGAAGTTAGACTAGAATAATCAGAATTTGGTATGTGTGAATGCTTCATGCATTTCTGCCTTTTGCATGCTAAGTCCATCCACACTGATTAAAACCCCAGAGTGTTCTAAAGCAGTAGCAGTGGTACATGTTGTATCGGAAGTAAAAGGCTTACCTATATGACAGTTATATGTCCACACACGATTTCCGTCGTAGCGGGTCCGGCACTTCATGATGTTGTTGGAATAGTCTGACTCTGCAACCTCATAGTTTGGGTTTATCACAACCTGGAAGAGCAGCCAACATCAGCAGTCATTTTTTTCTAGCATACAACTGATGCTGATTTACATCTTTTTGGTGATAATCTAATTGAGCCAGTAGCCTGACTGATAGTGAGAGCAGCAAGCTCTACCTGGAGGATGTAGTCACCAGGCAGAACATCTGTGATGTCAATCCACTGGCAGTCAATATCATGCCTGTACGTGTCCCAGCAGCCCACAGTGATGCCCTGTGCTCCGAAGTTAGCGCACTCATATCTCTTCTGGATGCCTGTCAGCATTAAGAACGAAAAGATCATCTTATTGTAAACATCCATAGAGGAGGCCTTTATATCTATAATGATATTGATATTCGATAAATAGTGATACTGATTGATGTGATAATACTGTATATAAAAAATATAGTAACATATTGTCTACAATTTCAGCTACATGTGGTAGCAGCATGAATATACTGTAAAAACAGTAGTAGCAAACATAGTAAAGGGTGCAGAAGTGGGGTATATACAGTGAGGGAAAAAACTATTTGAACCCCAGCTGATTTTGTAAGTTTGCCTACTAACAAAGAAATGATCAATCTATAATTTCAATGGTAGGTTTATTTGAACACTGAGAGACAACAATGACAAAAAAGTCCAGAAAAATGCGTTTCAAAAAGAGTTATACATTAATTTGCATTTCTATTAAGGAAATAAGTATTTGATCTGTCAGCAAGATATCTAGCTCCCAGGTGGATCTTATACAGGTAACAAGCTGACATTGGCAGCCCTCTCAGGTCGTATAAAAGAGACCTGTCCACAGAAGCAATCAATCAATTCAGATGCCATACTCTGCACCATGGCCAAGACCAAAGAGCTTTCCAAGGATGTCAGGGACAAGAATATGGACCTACACAAGGCTGGAATGGGCTACAAGACCATCGCCAAGCAGCTGGGCGAGAAGGTGACAACAGTTGGTGCAATTATTTGCAAATGGAAGAAACATAAGTTAATTGCCAATCTCCCTCGGTCTGGAGCTCCATGCAAGATCTCACCTTGTGGAGTTTCAATGATAATGAGAACGGTGAGGAATCAGCCCAGAACCACTCGGGAAGAACTTGTCAATGATCTTAAGGCAGCTGGGACCATAGTCACCACAAAAACAGTTGGTAACACACTACGCTGTGAAGGACTGAAATCCTGCTGTGCCCGCAAGGTCCCCCTGCTCAAGAAAGTCCATCTACAGGCCTGTTTGAAGTTTGCCACTGAACATCTGACTGATTCAGAGGAAGACTGGGTGAAAGTGTTGTGGTCAGATGAGACCAAAATTAAGATTTTTGGCATCAACTCAACTCGCCGTGTTTGGAGGTGGAATGCTGCCTACGACTCCAAAAACCAGATCCCCATCGTCAAATATGGAGGTGGAAACATTATGCTTTGGGGGTGTTTTTCTGCCAAGGGGACAGGACCATGCATCGCATCAAAGGGAAGATGGATGGGGCCATGTACCGTCAAATGTTGGGTGAGATGGGTCGTGGTTGGGTATTCCAGCATGACAATGATCCAAAACACACGGCCAAGGCAACAAAAGATTGGCTCAAGAAGAAGCACACTAAGGTCATGGAGTGGCCTAGTCTCTTAATCCCAGACCTTAATCCCATAGAAGATCTGTGGAGGGAGCTGAAGGTTCGAGTTGCCAAACATCAGCCACGTAACATTAATGACTTGGAGAGGATCTGCAAAGAGGAGTGGGCCAAAATCCCCTCTGAGATGTGTGCAAACCTTGTGGGCAACTACAAGAAACGGCTGACCTCTGATTGCCAACAAAGGTTTTGCCACCAAAGTACCGAAGAACGTTTTTCAAAGGGATCAAATACTTATTTGCTTCATGGAAATGCTAATTAATTTATAACTCTTTTTAAAATGTATTTTTCTGGATTTTTTTGGTCATTGTTGTCTCTCAGTGTTCAAATAAACCTACCATTGAAATTATAAACTGATCATTTCTTTGTTAGAGGGGAAACTTACAAAATCAGCTGGGGTTCAAATTGTTTTTTCCCTCGCTGTATTTTTCTTCAAGTGGACGGTGTAAGTCTGTAATTTTAGTATTAGTAAATATGGCATTAGATTTAATGATGATGATTTACCTTCATCACAATATGTGTCCTCCAAACAGAAGCTGGCTTTGTGACCCTCTGCCACTTTGGTGCCGTTCACGTTCATCAAATCGTAGTGGGTGAAAACCTCCATGCTATGGAAATGTCTGTACAAAAGAAGAAATGGTGTAAATAAAAACCAACCAACCTGTGAGTCATAAATGAACATCAGTCCTTGTAGAGGTCTCACCTGTGGCATTCATGCCACACCCAGGACTGATGTCCGGCCCGTGGCCTGAAGTCTGACTGGCCATTGTTGTGGATCTGGGAGGAGAAGCGCAGCAGACGGCGGTAAGCGTTCTGGTCGGCATTGTCTGCACTGCTGGACAGACACTTCTCCTCCTGGGCACACTGGAGGGCGTACATGGGTCTGTCCTCCAGATAGGTGGTCTGCTCCACTACTTGGGCACTCAGAACCAGGTCAGGGGCCGCTGCATGGGACATAGCATCAACACATCCTGGTTGGGAATCATCTAAGATATTCCACAAGCTTTTATTTATTTAGCCAGGTTTGATTCACAGGACAATGCACATCTTCTTGATAACATAAAGACCCCTCCTTACTTAGAGTACAAGAGACCCCAGCAGCAAAGCGTCCTCCTCCTTTATGACATTCTATATGTTTCCCATGATGCAGACACTGATCCAGAGTCAGCTCAGTACCGGAACATCTCACACCACTCATCACAATGTTATCGGCTGTAGAATCGCCTTGCCAGTACCATGTTTCCTAATGACATAGAAGAACAGAAAATCGACATGAAATAACTGCAGTGAAACTTTACAGCTCAAGTAAGTGCTTTTACGTAAACCTCCTTAAAGTGTTGATGGGCAAGGCCACATGTACTCTCTTTGATAGCACAAACTTTGCATGTTTGTTAACTGGTTAGCTCTTTTGAAGCTCTTTTACTTTTTTGTCTGTTTATTTTCATACAGCTTGAGGCTCAAGTGGCTCAAAGGTCAAGTTAAGTCCTATAAATAGAATTCTGTTGAGGACAAGGGTGTCCAAACTTTTTCCAATGCCACATACTGTAAAAAGGAAAGAACGGAAGGGCCACTTTGATATTGTGTAGATAGATAAGCTGAGAAGTTACTTATATTTCAAGAAAAAATGCATGTCAGCTTTGTGATAAAGGTGGAAAAGTGTATGAACTTCAGTTTTTACTTTATTTTCATAAGATGATAACTTTTTCTGCAATTTAATTAAACTAAATTGCAACTTTATCTGTTGTTTAGTTTTTCTCGTAATTTTAAAGTTTTAAGTTTTTTTGTTAAATTCTATTTTTAGAATGTGTCAATAAATGTAAATAAATAATGTAGCAATAAAAAACAGACGCAGGCTGCAAATGGCCCACAGGCTGCACTTTGGACACCACTGGCTTAAGGCCCCAGTTTGCCCAGGGTGACCCTCTTAGTAGTGCAGCCATCATCTAGCTTTTGTTCTGCAAATAAGCTCAGTTTAATAAGATTAATAACAGTTTAATAATAATAAATAAGCTCAAAATACACAACAAATTCTGTACTCACCTGGCTTCACAGTATGATTTTTTTTGCAAATAATTTATGTGGAAACACATTGAATCGGAATCATTTCACTGACAAATGACTCCAGTTGTACTATGAGGCAATGATAGTAACAAAGTATAGGATACATGAAGAGCGGATGTCCTGACTCAGCCTCTTTACTCGACCACATGGAGACCTCCTTAAAAAAAGTCAGACTTTCCAAGATGACTGATGTGGGGGAATTGTAAGACAGAAAGTCTGATGGAAAAGAAAGATCTCATTTTGCATGTGAGTTAAGGAGTCGGACCGGCATGCTGTAGAGCAGTTAAGCTGTAGTTTGGTTTTGTGTCATTTATTCCATCTGTTGGTGGTGGTGGTGGTGGTCTCATGCTGTAGAAAAACCCACAAGAGTCCAAAGAGCCTGACAAAATTAAACATTATCACGAGAGATGGGCATAATAATACATTCATTCATTGTCTGGGATTTACTTTACTGTATAGTTGATTACAGTAATTAAGTCTGGAGGCAAAATGAGGCGCACTACTTGGTGCAACCAGTAGGGCTGCTATGGACTCAGTCTCATTCATTCATTCATTCATTCATTTTCTATACCGCTTATCCTCATTAGGGTCGCGGGTATGCTGGAGCCTATCCCAGCAGACTTTGGGGGAGAGGCGGGGTACACCCTGGACTGGTCGCCAGTCAATCGCAGGGCACATATAGACAAACAAACATTCACACTCACATTCATACTTATGGACAATTTAGAGTCGCCGATTAACCTGACATGCATGTTTTTGGAATGTGGGAGGAAACCGGAGTACCCTGAGAAAACCCACACACACACACGGGGAGAACATGCAAACTCTACACAGAGATGCCCAACGGAGATTCGAACCCTGAACCTCCTGACTGTGAAGGGAATCAGTCTCAACTACTTTAATTTGTGGTCCAAAGAACATGACCACAGCTGTGTGAACTTGACCTCCACCAGGGCAGCAATAGTCTGCTCAATACAACACTGGCATTGAAACAGGAGTTCAGAACATTTGTTAAGAACATCTGATTAAAAAATATTTACAAACTAACAATCAAGTAATGGATCATTAAGTTTCCCCATAATCAATGTACAACATTTAGTTAAATATGTACAATACGTACTGGAAAACAATGAAAAGCTCAAAACGAATGGCATTGTTGTTGATGATTCTTTCTCTGTTGATCTGTTAGTCAGCAGGATTATGCAAAAATAACTAATTTTCAAGAAGATGTTGCATCTACTGACAGTTTGCTTTTTGAGACATAATGGAATTGTTCCCCACACCCCAGTATAAAACAATGGTGCAGTCCAGGAAGTGCTGTGATATAATTTGCTTATTCAAATTTGGCTTTAGCATTACACACCACCCTGACGTTAACCTAACGGGGTCTTGAACAGCCCTGTGACGCTGCTCGGCCTTGCCACGCGCTCGGTGCTATGGAGAGTGCAGTGAACTTCAAAGACGATGTTATGTCATCCCGGACACTCCTGCTGAGGGAGCCAACAACCATCTGCTAACTCAAACCATCGAGGCTTTAAAACACCTGACCCACAGTGTGTTTACAAGCCTGCATTACGTTTATTTTTCCCTCAGGAATCAACAAAGCCCAGGTTGCGAGTGTGGGAAAAGACTTACTGATACCGTGATCATAATAGTGGTTTACCAATGCACCTTGTTTTTTATATACAGCATAGTGTACAATACAGGATATATAACATGGAATAATACTGCACTGCTTTATACTAAGGTGCAAACACAACAATACTGTTCTTCATCTCATACACTGTCAATCAAAATTCAATATGTTATATCTTTGCAAAGAACATTCTGAAAATGAACCTATGAGTCTATCGTTATGAGTTTTGTGTTTTGCCTGCATGCTGAAATGATTTTTGTCAGTAGAGGTTGCTATTGCTCAGTAAAAGCCAAATATCGTGTGATAAGCAACATGTAACAAGCTCATGTCTGTGCAGGATCAGTCAGGAAGGGAAGAGAAGGAAGTGTTACCTGGAAGGCGTGGTTGGCAAAGCCCAAGCCTAGCTGTCTGCACACCACCATGGCCTCCATGGTCCCCCAACTCTCACTACACACAGTGCCCCACAAAAGAGAGCCGTTCCTGTCTGTAAGAACTTCCACACGACCCTCATAGGGGTTACGGCCACCAGACAGTCGAAGCTGTGTTGATGACAGGCATGTGTCAAGAAAAACAAGTATCTTATAATGATCACTTTGTAGGAAGAGTGACTCACTCTGTTCTTAAAGCCCATAGCAGGAACATTACACTTGACAGCCGCATCTTCCTCATGGCTACAGCCCAGAGCATCGCGGTTAAAGAGGCACTCTGTCAGAGACTTCTCGAAACCAGAGCACTCCACTTCATTCATGTGGACAGGCCCAATGCCTACAAAGGCAAACACATAAAGCACATCAATTTATTTTTCTTGGACAGATGAACAGTTTACATCATGTACATAATGTGAAAATTATTTTAATAGCATTACTGGAAATGTGATCTTCAGTTTACACAACAGCAAAGAGAAACACAGGCCAGTACTGCATGTTCTACAATTAAACAGCAGCAGCCTCACATGGCTGAAGCCAACACAAAGCCTCACTCCAGACTTCTTGCTAACTCATTTATGTCAAATGGAAAAATGAAGCACAATAAACAACCTTCTTATTTTCAGGTAGAGAAAAAAGAATTTCAGTGGTGCACGTATTCCGCAATAAATGTGCAACTATTCCCACCATGCAGGAGGAATGTCCTCAGTGATATGTGCTATGAAAAGACAGCCAAGAAAGTGCCTGCGACCGGAGGAAATAATCAACAACCAGAACAAAGTGCTTCTGTCGTTCCTTATTAAATTCTCTCAAGTAGGAGAATGACATTTATTTGAAATTGCAAAATATTTAGTTACATACTTAGCAACATGCTAAGTATGTATTTTGTTTTTTATGCTGCCTAGCGGCCCAAATGAATAAAATTCATTTCATGTCAACCACTCAGAACGGTAATGCTAGCGTAGTCCATCCATTTACTATTAACCACTAAAGCAGATGCAATGGCAATAATTGCAGTGCATGGCACTATACATGGCAATAATGATGGCAAAGATACTGTACCATTCCTATACAGAGTATCATCACACCATAATTTTTAAGCCATTATTTTAAGGTCAACTTACTATACTGTAAAACAATAAAACAATAGACACAGACCTAATACTTAAATAATTATTTATGAAGCTATTATCAATTATGTTCATCAAAATGATGTTTAAATAGACTTATGACATGTCAAAATGTTCCGGTTGCATTAATGTTATATACAAATTCAGTGTGGAATATGCAAATATATATATATTTTTTTTTACATCTTCACAGTCACTGATTTTCCAAAACAAACATCCTCATCTATTCTGAGTTTGTGTGTGGTTCCCTTTTGGAACCAGTGGTCAACTCAAGAAAAAAAATCCTTGTGCACTCTCCAAAAAGAATTCCTCATCTGGAACCCTTAACAGCTGTTTTTCTGTGCTGGAACATTTTGTACGCTCATCTACTCAAGATTCACGCTGAGGACAAGTGGATGGAGACTGTTCCAGTAAACGTGATTGTTTTATAATAGTATATTGCATTTCACAGAGTCAGGTTTTTGAACACAATAATGCATTGTCCATACCTTTGCTTGTACCTTTTGTCTGTCTGGCTCGTGGCTTTATATGCTGATTTAAGGTCTAGACCGACTGAGGTCTGACAAAAACAGGTGGACATTTTTAGTTTTTCATCCAAGTGTGTAGTTTTCGCAGCTGGAATCTGCGTTTTTTAACTCCTGTGGATATTTTCACATTTTGTGATGCACAATTTAAGTAGGAGTGTGTTTATTTGTTTTTTGGTTGGTGCATTAGGGTTCTCTCAGAGTACTCTGGCTTCCTCCCACATTCCAAAAATGTGCATGCTAGGTTAATTGAGATACTCACTTGTCCATAGGTGTGAATTTGAGTATGAATGGTTGTTGGTCTATACCAGGGGTCAACAACATTTTTCATGTGAGAGCTACTTTTAGAAAATGAAAATGGTCAAGAGCTCCTGATTTTTGTAACATTTATTTTCAAAACTTATTTCAACCCAAACAAACCAAATATGCTTCTCTTACCAGAACATTAACAAAATGCTGGTATCCACAACTCACATTTTGTATTTCAGAATGCATTTCTGTCCAGTGTTCCCACAATGTTAAGTGAAAACCCAAATGAAAAGCAGGCTTGCGGGAACCTCAAGTGGCCGTGGAGGGCTACCTGGTTGGCACCGCGTTGGAGACCCCTGGTCTATACAGTATGTGCCCTGCAATTGGTACCCCACCTCTTGCCCGAAAAGACCCACGACCCTACTGAGGACAAGTGGTACAGAAAATGGATGGCTGGGCGGATGAGGGGTAGGTTAGTTTGCTCCTTCATAACAGGTTTTGTGCATGGTTAGTGCATGGGCTCCGATATAATCCATTAAATTGGAACAGACCTAGATAAAGGTAAAGATAAAGGTAAAGGGGCTAAGTGAAGACATCATTGTCACTTTTTGCCGTTACAGCTTGCATTTGGGTTAACAGAGCAGCTGCTGAAAAAAGCTTCCTTATATTGTAGTTCACTTTGTAACGCTCATTGTCGCCATCAATAAGACTGAACTGGAGCCCAGAGAGTGTACCTTGTCCCATGCTGGCACCGGTCATAGCCTCTTTGGCACTGCCGAAGCCCAGCTCCCGACAGACCACTGTGGCAGCTTGAATGTTCCAGTTGTCATCGCACACTGTGCCCCACTCGCCGTTCCTCAGGACCTCTACTCGACCCTCCCCTATCATGGCTCCTCCTTTTAGTCGTACCAGGGGTTGCTAAGCAGTTGATCCACGAGAATAAAACAGGAAACAGGGAAAGACATTGAAATAAATGGATAAATGTAAACTGCTTACAGTGTACTTAATAATCTGTGAATTGTTATGAGAATGTCTACATTCTTTCTATTAACCAGCAGGTAATAAATCCATCCCACATGTGCATATTCCTTGGCCTATGCACAATTATTATTTTTGCAAAATTATGCAAACTTGGTTATTGCTATTACAGAGACAATGCTGACACCAACCTCCACTCTGTACGCCTTCCTGAAGCCGACACTGAGGCTGGGAGCAAAGGTCCGTCCAGGAACACAGCTGACCACTACAGGCATGCCTTTCCCACAAGTGCTATTTCCCTTCAACTCAATTTCCCTTCCCAGTTTGCAGTCAGACAGGTCAGCCTCGTTGCCAGTACAGTTGACAGAGAAACCCCAGAAGTTCTTCTTTCGGCGCTTGGCCAGTAATCTGGGAGGGAAATATACGTTGTAAATGAATCGTAAAATAATTCACAACAAAATAATTTTTCCTACAAATATGTCATAATTTTGAGTTAGGCTTTTTATTAGTTCATGTAACAACCTGTACAGTAGACTTGAATCCAAACATGGTTATGTAACACATCATATGGTATAGCATAGCATTCCTGAATGGGCTGACAATCAAACAGAACCAGAAAAAGCAATCATTTGTATTGTATATTGTATGTTGTACATTGTGAGCAGTAACATTACATAATCAACTTGTCAAAAAGCAAGGTGTTTATGTTAGAGCTTATCTTGTATAACAAAGGGAATTCATCAACACAGGTAGACTGCGCCAACAGTGTAGACAGGTATAAACTAGTTGAGAAAATATAGCTTTTACCAATTTTCCTCAACAACAACAGTGTGTTGACAACAATGACTTATTCACTTCGCGGTGATGGTTGCAGTTTTGAGGAGCACAAAAGCAGTAATATGAAAACACAATAACATTCCCATGACCTCTTGGGCCACAGAAAGCCATCATCTTAAAGCAAACCAACTGTGGCTGACCTCAAAGTAATTTTTTAGCCTTAAGGAGATTGTGCCTTGGTGTTGGTTGAAAAAATGTTATTTGGTCACTTTTAGTCTGCTTGTTACACTTTTGTTGATGGGAATACTTTGTTCAGTAGCTGCTTCCTGAAAAACACTGGGTGAAAGTGGTCTTTCACCCAGTGTTCACTTTCTATAGCAAACAGTGACCCTCACGCTCAAAATAAAATGCATTTCTCAAGATGGCTAATCCATTATTTAAATCTTGCAGGAGATATTTCAATCAGGGTGTGTCATTACCAACAACACTAAAGAGACTAGATAATATTGGTCTATCACTTTGTTAATGGGAGGAGGAAAAACAATGATAGATGCTGTTAAAAAGAGAAAAACATTACAGTGGTCCCTCCCCACTTCGTGGTTCAAATTTTATGACTTCACACTGTCATGGTTTTAAAAAATATATATAAATTAATATATAATGCTATTTAATGGTTGAAGACGGCTTATTATTAGTCACAACATATGCATATTCAAGATAATGTTACATATTCTTTCTGAAATTCAAAATTTTCAAGCATAAAATTTTCTAAATAAACTTAAATACAAATCAAAGCCATTCAAAGACATTGACATAATATTCTACACTATTTACTAGGTGTCAATAATGTTACTGTAATGTAATCAGAACTGATCTCCGGAACAACAAGCTTTGATTGCAGGTTTAAACTACCTCAGCCACAATAATCTCTCATCAAAACATGGACTGCTGTTGCGACCGTAACCTATGGCAAGACAAACCTCACATTCATAGCAACACACACAATCACAAGTCCTATTTATGCCTGTGGCCACCAAACCGAAAACCCTCAACACCCTGGCTGCACCTAGAAATTCCTTCATTCATTCATTTTCTATACCGCTTATCCTCATTAGGGTCACGGGGATGCTGGAGCCTATCCCAGCAGACTTTGGGCGAGAGGCGGGGTACACCCTGGACTGGTCGCCAGTCAATCTCACGCCACATATAGACAAACAAACATTCACACTTACATTCATACAATTTAGAGCCGCCAATTAACCTAACATGCGTGTTTTTGGAATGTGGGAGGAAACCGGAGTACCCGGAAAAAACCCACGCACGCACGGGGAGAACATGCAAACTCCACACAGGATGCCCAACGGAGATTTGAACCCAGGTCTTCCAGATCTCCTGACTGTGTGGCCAATGTGCTAACCACTCAGCCACCGTGCGGCCAACCTAGAAATTCTGTCCATGAAAGTAATGAACAGAATTGGTGACAAAGGGCAGCCCTGGCGGAGTCCAACCCTCAATGGAAACGGGTCCGACTTATTGCCGTCAATGCGAACCGAATTCTGACACCGGTCATACAGGGAACAAACCGCCTGGATTAGGTGGTCTGATACCCCATATTCCCGGAGCACTCCCCACAGTATTCCCCGAGGAACACAGTCGAATGCCTTCTCCAAGTCCACAAAACACATGTAGACTGGTAGGGCAAACTCCCATGCACCCTCAAAGACCCTGCCGAGAGTATAGAGTTGGTCCACAGTTCCACGACCATATTTACCAGTTAACTGCGATAAATAAGGGATTACTGTATATTCTTGGATGCAACTGAAAAAATGTATCCATTAATTTTTAAGTCATCTGCATTTGTTATATATACACATATTTAAATAAATAATGTAAATGATTCAACACGTCTGTCAGGAATTGTTTTGTCACATGTTTGTTCGTTGACCATTGTGGCTTATCGGGAGCAACAGCTTGATGCACCCAAGAGAGAGAGACACACACAGCACACATGCTTGGCACAGCCTTCATCCGCTAGAATTTGTTTTTGGCTTTGTGTAAGAATCTCCAGACTTGGGTCTGCTTTGTCTCAGTGAGGATGGTGACTGAAGGGTTAAGTGACGGCCACCAGGAAATAACAGTTATGCAACAAACT
>QODF01000371.1:33636-110677 GCA_024372805.1 Oostethus manadensis
CCCTCTTCATCCTTCTCACCACTAGAGTCATCCTACACACCACCATCCTATGCTGTCTGGCTACACTCTCACCTACCACTGCTTTGCAGTCACTGACCTCCTTCAGGTTACACCTTCTACACAAGATGTAGTCTACCTGTGTGCTCCTACCTCCACTCTTGTAGGTCACCCTATGTTCCTGTCTCTTCTGGAAGAAAGTATTCACTACAGCCATTTCCATCCTTTTTGCAAAGTCGACCACCATCTGTCCTTCAGCGTTCCTCTCCTGGATACCAAACTTGCCCATCACCTCCTCATCATCTCTGTTTCCTGCACCAACATGCCCATTGAAGTCCGCACCAATGACAACTCTCTCACTTCTAGGGATGTTCTGCACCACTTCATCCAGGTCTGACCAGAATTTCTCTTTCTCCTCCATCTTACATCCTACCTGTGGAGCATACCCACTAACAACATTTAACATCACACCTTCGATTTCTAGCTTCAGGCTCATCACTATCTGACATTCTTTTTACCTCCAGGACGTTGCTAGCAAACCCTTCAAAATCACCCCTACTCCATTTCTCTTCCTATCTACACCATGATAGAACAGCTTGAACCCTGCTCCTAAGCTTCTAGCCTTGCTACCGTTCCACCTGGTCTCCTGGACACACAATATGTCTCATATGTCTAATCATGTCAACTAATTCTCTACCTTTTCCTGTCATAGTTCCAACATTCAAAGTCCCAACTCTTAGTTCTAGACTCTTCTATTCACATAACAGTAATTTTCCACATTCAAACCCCTATCAGCTAAATGATTATATTGGAATTTAAACGCCATTACTCACTTGTAAGGCCTTGTATTGAAGCGCTTCTCCCCAGGGAAGCCGTACATGCCACAGATGACCCTGCTGTTCATTTCTGTCCAGTCCTCATTGCAGATCTGCCTCCACTTGCCTCCATCTTTCACCTCCAAAAAGCCCTCAGTGATGGGAGTCCTTTTCCTGTGAGAGTATGTGGCCCTGATCCGCACATCCTCCACATGTACCGGCAAACCCTGATGAACAGAACAATGTTAAATTAGTTAGGCATTATTAATGAAATACAAGAAAAGAATATATTCAAACCTTCAACATATACGACAAAGCCATACCTGTATATGTTAACCATGTAACTATTAACACAGTCAGTGAACTTGGACAAACACCACCGCAATCTCATATTCATGCTTACACCGTATCTTGCACTGTAGTCCTTCATAAAATGTACATACCATTTGCCAAAAAAATGCAATAAGACTTTCCAGGAATCTGACTGTGAATGTTGAAAGACATCATTTTAGTTTCAAACTCTAAGCCTCATAACTATGAGTCAAATGAAAATGTTGATATGAAGGACAAAGTATTTGCCTAAACCTGTTTTGTCACCTTAGATGCTGGATGAATGTCTAGAATCGTCCTCCATCATTATTGGTTCAAAAGTATTTCAAGAGCACAAATTGAAAAATCCAGCACACATATGTCAGTGGGAAGAATTCTATCAGCTTTATTACTTACATTATTACTTTATACAAATTATCCTTTATTTCACTTGGAGTGCTGTAATTTAAGTGTGCTAACAGTTTATTCAGATTTACCGGGTGAGAACTGTTGTGGGATGAGCTGCTGTAAAGTTTAGGGTTGACAGAATGTGTCCTCGAGTGGTCTCTGGGCAACCAAAAAGACCGCTAGAGCCAGCTGGCGGGATGAGTATCACGTTTCTTCCTGAACACTGCTAAATCCAGCAACAACCTTTGACCTCCCAACCGATAAGGGAAAACAAAAACGTAGTAACTCTACCAGTGTTCATTTCCTCTCTTGAGCCAAGCTCTGCCCTGTGGTGGTTGCCCATGTGTGAGGTTGAGGAAGCCAAAAAGGTCTGAGACTTTTTTAGCTGTTCTGCGGAATGCTGATCTTACTAAATTTGAGCCAGTCTGACTTAAAAAGAACCTCCAACATCCAGGCATGTCTCCCAGGAATATTAAAAGTTTGCCCACTAAGTGGTTTCCTGAGATGGCGTCAGCCTGCAGGAATGTCCAAGGCTACAAGTCTCTAAAAGTTACTGAGTGGCGAGCAGGAGGGGGCAATTAAGTCAAATAATTTCAACAATAACCCCTGACCCTACTGACTGCTGTGGTCTAAGTTTTTTCAAGAGGGATTTCCTGCTAACCATGGCTTGACGCAGGTTTTCCATAAGTGTCTGTGAAAAGGTGAAGACGTGATCAGGGAGGTTGCCATTTTAAACCCCAGTGCGGTTTTGCTTCGGAACAAGCAAGGTTTAATGATCTAATAATTGTAGAAGCTTTGTCAATCATTCCAGATGAGTGATCTACAAGCATATCAGCAAGCTTATTTTGCAAAATAAGATTATTTTACTTCTACTTCAGCAAGCAGTGTTTGATCCAACTAGTTTTCAGCTTAATGGCTTCTGTGGAAATAAATTACAAAGCTGTGCCAAAACATGCTCGCATCCCTGAAACTTTAGTACATCCAGAGTGGATAGTACATGTCATTGTTGCAACCGAATCCTATAAAGTTAAAAAATGGTCAGCTTTTAATCACTGTGGACCAGATTAGACCCAATCACCGGGAGTTTCACTGACGGACGAATGAGCATAAGGATGCTATTCAGTAATAGTTGTCGTGTCAGATTTCCTGGAGCTATTTGATGTTTTTAAAAAAGAATGTAGAAATATAAACAAAAAAGTAGCAGCGTGGAAATTTGTTGGCAGTGTCAGGTGAGTTTATATTTATTTACACAGACATTTATGACATTTACACTATGTACTATTACTATTACTATTACTATTACTATTACTATTACTATTAACACTATTAACACCAGAAGGTTTTTTACTCTGATACCCCAAAATTCCCATCAAATTTTAAAGGCAATCAAGATGGTGAAAGACTTGTAATTCGCTCTGGATGGGCCTCACCAGTGCAGGGTTTGTTACGCATCGTCAATGAGTTTTGCCAACTGCGGTCAGTGTGGAGAGTGTAAAGCTATACAGTTACCTTATTATGTCAAAGTTGGTTTGTGTATTTGGTATGATATGTGTTTGCGCTTAGCAAGTTACATTAGAAACATCGCGTGGTTACATTTGCACAACTAAACATGCCTAAAAAGGAGTAGGAAGAAGAAAGAGAGCTTATTTAATCTTACTCCGTCTCCATATCTGTTATTGATAATTCATTTGCTACATAACTTTTACATGTTGACATTTAAAATATTTCACTTGCTTGTATTTTGGTTTTTACATTTTGTTGACTTCCTGTGTGTGTATAAACCTTGGATAGTGTTAAGGAAAAGGAAGAAATAAAAATGGAAAAATAAAATAACATTCTAATTTAATAAAGTCATAAAATAGGAATACATTGTTAATGATATTAGGAGTAAGTCTGAATAAGTGGAGACATTAAATAAAAAAAACTTTGGGGACAAAGATAGAAACAGTAAAAAGTTTAATTGAATGAATGTGTCTCCTGCTTTTACAAGATAAAAACTTGTTATTTTGCTTTTATTGCCATCAGAATTGTTTGTAGTTCTGCTCATTAGCCTCTAGACTGTGGTAACTTGCAGGGAGTCTTTTTATTTCCATGCTGGATGTTGTTGTCAACACCCAAACATAACTACAGCTGAGATAACTGTTTACCCCATATTGCTCCAAGCTAAAAACAGATAAAAGCTGTACAAATAGGCATGCTTGGTTACATGACAACAGTGTTTTGGAGCATGAAAAACACAAACATTTGAAAGTAATCCATGAAAATGTGCTCACGCAAAAATGTTCATTGTAGGCACGGGTGAATGCAAAACACAAAACAAAACAATTGTATGACATGCAGGATGATAATAGAAATGTTGTAACAGAATGAATACTTCCCAAAAACATGAAATTAAAGTCAATGCGTGACACACATTTTGGCCATAATAAGATGACCATGAGGTTCAAAGACAATGGTCCTCCCGGTGTTACTTTTGGCTCAAGAGGGAGGAAACCGGTTGTCTGAACCATAAAAGTAGAGAGAGGAAGAGAGTAGAACAGATACCCACAGCTGGATTCAGTTCAGGCGTTTCCCCCCAAAAAACCAGAGCAGCAGACATAAACTCAGCCTATTCCTGTTTGGCTGAGGTCCGAATCTACACATAGCTCATTTTCAGTGGTGCCTGTGTGAATGCAAAGAGACAAATATTCGCACCAATGTTTTGAGTTTTAACCACAACCCAAACTCCGGAAACACGATCAAAGATGAGGTCATTGTCAGGAAAGTAATGATGCCATACACCTCTAGAAACTGCTCACCACCCCTGCTGGAGGCATATGACTGTCAGGATATTGGTGTGATTGACATGCGTAACAGTTGTCAATATCTTCGTTTGGCATTTTAGCTTGGTGACAGCATCTCTATAATAAATATTGGAAAGATTTATGGCAAAATATTTTTTGCCATTAAGGCAAAAAAGCTCCAAAAGGACAAATAATGTTTACTATGCTTGAAACATTCAAATACTGTACTATAGTATTATGTATCATTAGTAATACAGCAGGGGACGGGAACTGTTTTAGCTTAGAAAGACATAAAAGCCACATATTTCATTTTATTTATATTTTATAATATTTTTAACACTGATTACAACTAAATGTGTGCAATTTAAGCAAGGCCAACAATTATAGAATATAATAAGTCTGTGTATTATTTTCAACAACGCTGTTATACCGAAGCTATGCAATAATAAATAATATACTTAGCATTAATGCGACGTCTTGTGCTGCGTGGTTTTGCACCATACTTAGTATATTTCCCTCTTTTCACCATCTTTATCGTCAAAAGGGTTTCCTCTGCAGAATTAGCTAGTTGACTGTTTGATTAAAAGAGGGAAGTTTACGTCTTGACCTCTCAATGACCCAGGTAGGCTACCGCATTATTAATAATCAAGCTTTGGTGTCTGACCCGGTAAATATAACTGCCATTAGCTCTGACCACCTGCACTGTGGTAGAAAATTGATAAATAAATTAAAATGCATAAAACAGTTTTATATTTTTAACAATATTTTTAACACTGTGATTTCTGTAACGTTTTACTTAAAAATGTCAGCCAAAAATTAAAATAAATACATTTTATCATGTTAAGAAATGTCTGAGAACCAAATTCAGTCATGAAAAGAGCCACATCTGCCTCCCGAGCCTTGTGCACCCAACCATGTAGCCCTGATGTATCATCATGTACCATATACTGTTATCAAACATCATAGCACTTACTAAGCATCCAATCATAATGTGCTGATGTACTTCATGTTGTGATTTAT
Organism: Oostethus manadensis; assembly: GCA_024372805.1. Classification (NCBI taxonomy): domain Eukaryota; kingdom Metazoa; phylum Chordata; class Actinopteri; order Syngnathiformes; family Syngnathidae; genus Oostethus; species Oostethus manadensis. The sequence continues at coordinate 38,969 of QODF01000371.1, forward strand.
TAATTAATTAACATTTATAAATTAATTAACTTTTTTGCCATCTCAGTTAGCAAACGCCTCATCTTTGCTTAAGTTTAAGTTGACCAAGAAATGCAAAACACTACAAAGAATATGGAATTACTGCATGCCAACAAAAAAATCAAAGCATAGTCAGGAATATATACAATATGAGGAAGCACATTTGAGATTAACAGAAGCAATGTCAGTGACTCTGCCATTTTCTAACTTGCTGACTTGTAGTGAATCATTCATTCCGAAAATACTTATTTTCTCTTCAAATGCACTCACAGTTTGGACACATGCTTTATTTGGAGCCAGTCAGTGCTGCTCTGTGAAGGCATTACTGAAATGTTTCCAAACTGACGAGCAGACTTGTTATTCTAACTGCTCCCACTCACCCCCCACACCGCACCCCCCTGACTGCCCAGCATGTACTGTAGATGTGTGAACATGAGACCATGGTCTAGTCAGTGTCTGACTAATACTTCCACTACCATGCATTTTTTCCACTTTATTTAGCCACCAGGCCAAACCTCACGTTTATTCACACGTGACTCCCACCGCATACACACACAAACACACACACCCCCCCTTCCCCCACACACACACACTTACCGGTCACCCCACCTTACTTAAACATGGTGAATCATTATCATCCGACACTGTAGATGAAAAGCTCTTTGAGATGACTTTCACATCTGTACTGCCCAGTTTACTGCCTCACAGGGCCCCAGCTTACTCGACTGCTGCGTGTGTGTGCGTGTGTGCACAATCACTTGCATAACAGCAGTGAAAAGGACACAGCAGCAGCTCTGATGCAGTTTATATCAATGGCCAATACATCTTAGTTGAAATGTTTAGGCGTAGCTATGATGTCATGGCACTGCTGTGTATAATAACTTATAGCAAACATTTTTTTTTATGTTTCCAGTTCAAATCCATATTTACAGTACATCATTTACAACCCTTGACCATGCCTGGTGTAAATACCCATGTATAACTTGACTATTTTATGCTTATTGCATTATAAAATGTCTCTGTAAAGCTAATAAACATATTTGAGATTATCAGTCTTTGATATGTGCACAACAAAACATAAATGCAGGTGTGCATGGCAAAAAGCGGGACAATGAGGTCCCTAAAAGCTGAGGCCAACATCTGTGGAACATGTGGTGGATCCGTCTGCATTGCAGTCCATTCAAAAGAAACATGACAAGCATTAACCTTTTCTCCCTGCGATTACTCTCCCCCTCACAAGCCCTCACATACATTGGACTTGTTGGAGGCAAACAAGCATGGTCTCAAGTTTCATCTTTTTGTTTTTTTAATCGCAGACAATGCAAAAAGAGAAAATTCTTGAAAGCGGACACTATTGCAGCTGATGGAGGCGTGCAACCTTTAACCTTTTTAGACATACAAAGAAAGAAGGTTGGGCTTTGGATGTCTTTGTGTTGGTTGCTTGTTGGTGCATTAAGGCAGGGTAAACAGGATGTCGTATGGTGACAAACAGCAGCCGCTTTGGTTGTTTATTTCTCTCAACCATTCAGGAAGATCACATCTTATCAGATTATGAGTTCATCGGAACTTCATTCAATCTGGAAATGACTTCTTTTGATCACTTTGAGAGGCACACTCAATCATCAGCACATTTTCCAGAAAAAAATGTGTTGGCTGGGTGACAAGTTGTTATGCAAACTTTCTAGAGAACACAGTACAAAAGGAATGACTATTCTCAAATGACATATTCTTAGGAACTGAATTCTTAGAATCCTGTGATTAATAGTTGTGGAGCTGTGCCTTTCCGACATGAACCCACATGAACAACAAAACATTATTTAGTTTCCTTCCATCTAAGAGTTCGACTCAGAGACTTCATCTGTTGTACTCTCCTGCATCTGGAGAAACTAAACTGTGTGCAACCAGCCAATTAAGTATAACAATGTTGCAAGTCCCAATCATTGGACATGAGTCCCTCCCTCAGGAATGTCCTGCTGCTAGCTGACAGACATTGCTGTGGCAGGAAGTATAGTGTTTGCCCCCAGAGGTCAAAGATGGTCATTACTTCAAGAAGCTGGAAAAGGTCAGGGGCTAAATGATAGCTCTAATGAGAGAAAGAATAACTCAAACTCTAATGTCAATGTTATTTTCTTTACTAAAGCTGATTTGTTTCCACTCATGGCGCCAATGAAGGTTATTATTTGTGGTTAATGCTGAGTTTGCCATTACTGTAACAATGTTGTATCATGTTCTCCTTTCAAATATAGGTGATGTTATATGACTGTTACTGTAATTCTAATTCAGAGATTAATAGAGGCCCCACATGTATGTGTTTAACAACACTGACATAGATGCAAAAGTAGTCGTACTTAATACAACCTACAGTTTGCTTGACTGCTGTGTACTGTGTGTGTGTGGGTGTGTGTATGGCAGGGAGAACAGGTAGTTCTGAGTTGTTAAAATTTCACGTAAATCACTGTAATGGATAATCCTGATAATTAACAAACCTCCTAACAAACTCATTGCTGGAGAGCCTCTGACTCCTTTGAGTTTTTTTCCAATGTTAATACATGTTGCACATTAAGAGGATAAAAAAAAGAGACAAATTTGGTTAAAAAAAATGTTTTCAGATACTTCTTATCTTATCTCATTTTTGTTTAGTTTTTTATTACCTGAAAAGCATTTTGTTCCTATCTGTTTATGAAGAACACATACCCTCCTTCTCTAGGAAAAGTTCTGATACTTTGTTGTAAAAGTCTGATCACCGCCTTGTGAGGTGGGGTATATAATCCTCCATCATTGAAGTCACATTCATACATTCATTCAGCAGAGCATCAAATATCTTGCATTTGGCTTGTTTTAAAATATAGCTCCAGCAAGCACTACTGTTTGTGTATTTCAATTAAGTTTAAAAACTGCTGGCTTTTCTTCACCGGAAGGGTGGCAGTGTATTTTTGTATATTTTATTGACCGATTAGCAAGAATAGTGATGTCACACTTACATTAAAGACATTACACAGGCTGTAGAAAATCATGGTATATAATAAATGTTTCTGTAACATTATATTATTGGCAAAATGCTAACAAACACAAACATGCAGAAAAACATTTATAATACAGTTCCATAAACAAACATTAACATTTATTTTGTTATTCTTATGTTATTCTTTTTTTTTCATCATGACAAGGGCAGCTCTGCCCCATCGACCTCTCCACTGGTTTAACAATATGTTTATTATTATGCGTTTCCCTGTCCCAAATCAGCTTGAATAGGCCCCAGCATCTGTTGCAAACTGAATAAGTAGTATAGAAAGTGTATATATGTATTTTTACCGTGGTTGTATTTTACATTGATATCAAATTGAAATTATGTCAATCAAAACAGAATTATATGTGTAAAGACAGTATTTTTTTATACTTGATCACATATTTGCAGGTGTATCTAATTAAATTACCAGCAAGTGTATGTCTCCCTGTTAGTGTTGACCTCTGGTTTAACTTAAATGTACACACATTGAGTCCACTTTCCAGTTTGAGCACAAAATGCTCATTCACGCAGTGAATAAACTCACTGAAAAAACATTGCTACCTGTTTCTGACGAATACTTCAGCATGGTCAAAGAGGTACACCTACACGTTTTCCCATTCCTTTCTCCTCCACTTGAAAGACCTCACCCAGACTGAGGAAATATTTACAGGGTGGGGGACTAAACTACAGCAACACCACTGGGACATTAAATACACAACAAATAGGGAAGCAGAGGGTGCTACACAAATACACCCCTTGTAAAAATGAGGTAATTACAGCCACTGGTAGCATTAGTAAGCTTTTAAATATGCCCCTTTATCCAATGTCTCAACTGGACCTGATAATGATCCACACTATACACTCTATTTGCTATCAAGTTTTAACAGCTGCATTTCTAGACAGGTTTTAAACACAATATCCTACATTACGTCTACTCTGGTATGAATGCCACGATGATCACTGACCATCTCTGGCCAAAAGTGTTGCTTCATCTCTATTAGTCAAATGGGAACCCCCTGCGTCACAGTCAGTATTTTCAGACATTTTCTTTGCCGTCTCCCATCACGCCCCCACTGACTTTCCATCTGGTACGAGCGTGGTGCCTGCAGCCAGACATGATCTTCCCCTGCTCACAGAGTGGGAAGCCTATCCAATATCTCCAGGGGGGCGACCTTGTGCGAAGGCAGGCTCCCAACCTGACAAAGTCATTACCTTACTCGTGCAAGAAATCTGACTGGCACGTGCAAAATGACACCCGGGGGTTTGTAGTCATGAGTTTATCTCAACTCAAACGACAGTACAACATTTTGTCGTTACGAATGTGCTTCCATACACTAAAACTTCATTTTGAACCGCAAACAGTTAATTCACTCGAGAGTGAGTTGTAGCATGTGCAGCTTTACACAAAGTTCATGATTCCATGTGTGTCTTGTGTGTCATGGTTAGATATAATGTGTGCAGCTCATTCGCAGCTACACTAAGTAAAAATGACATTGCTTTTTAGTTTCCTTTTTCGCACTTTATTATGTCTCTTAAGCGTAAAAGCGCATGTAAAAGAAAAGTGAAAGTGAAATTTAACATCGTAAAGTCAGTGAAGAAATCAACATTGGCTGCATGCCCATTCCAAGTAGCTAAAACACTCTGACCATCATGAAGGATAAATATGGTATTCTTCACTAACATGTGAAAGGATCTTCTACTATGAAATGGACAGTGATAACTAAGCAGCATCGCGCTCTCATTATCAATACTTCCTCTTACTAGTAATTCCGTCTCTCACTCCCTATCAACGCCACCAGTGTGCAAGATAACCACAGGGATAAAAGTAAGGAGTTGTTCTGTCTTTTATACGTGTTGTTTTAGTTGATCTATTACTGTACTTTACAGTATATGAGGTGTTCTGTGTACTATATGAGTGACTTCGGTTATTTAAGGTATATGGTAAGGTAATGGTATAAGGTACATGGCTGCAACCAGCAGAGGGGCTGTTATTTCGGTCTCAACTAATTTGTAAAGAAGAATGGTATGACACCAATGGGAAGTTGAGCTACAACCTCGCAGATGTATGGAACAACTCCTCCAGGTTCTACTCATTACAACACCTGCTTCAAAATTCAGAGATTCTCCATTGCATTAAAAACAATTCAATGGTTGTCAATTTCTGTCATAGTTGATCAACAAAGTGTGGCCAAATGCCTATGTAATACAATATGATGTTCAGTCTACATTTTGAATACGAACATTTGTTTCAGAAATGGATGGTGAATTGTGCTACAAAGTATACAGAAATGTGTTTCCTGTATGCCACTCATCCTTCCCCACACACATGCCACCACACATGCATCCACTGATAACACATTTGTAAATGCCAAGAAAGAAGTCTCCTTGTGCATAATCCAAACGTAAAAATAGCCTACAGAAAATGCATTCCAGCCATGTAAATATGGCCACGGTATGAAAATCAGGCCCCCAAATGCCTGGGTGTGCGAATATGAATTATAATGACTTTTGTGATGGATATCCTTGCTCACTTGTGTGAACAGGCTCTTTACATTACTGAAATTGCAGAACTAATTAATTTAAACAAAAGTCTTGTTAACTGTGACTTCCTTACTGAATCATTTTGATATTCCTTGAGCTATAATGCTGAGTGAATTTACATCTCTGCAGCAATGCGAATACATTTACATGTCACTGCTACTTTTAATTTCTCCAGCAGAAGGTTGGAATGCAAATATTAGAGCAATGCACACAGATACAGTATACTGTTTTCACTTCATGAGCTGTGTGTACTCTGCACATCTGTTAAGCTTTTCTGTGTGCAGCTCAGCCTTTTTTTGCTTCAACTTGAGTGTTTATTCTGCAGTCAACTGACCGCCCACTGGTGTTTCCGTACAGTAAGTGAGATCACTGTATAATGACAGGCATGTGTCTCTTTTTCCGGCTTGTTGATATTTTTCTGTAATTCTGCCATGTGACTCTCTGTGGGATCTAACCTCCTCACTGTTGGCTTTGGTCCGGATGAACTTGAAGCCTGGAATGCGCTGTTGGGTGCACACCAACCCGACATCTTCTGAATGTTTGCAGTCTGTCACACCAAAGCCATTGGACCGACACAGGGCGAGGCTCTTCTCTCTGCCATTGCAGTCCAAATTATCCAGCCAAATAGGACCTGCATTGGCCACAAACAAAAACATTCCAGGAAGTTGAAGGCTGTGTAACAGCTGACTAGATGAGCGATTACATTATAAAATACTGTATAATACACATAACTTTTTAAATCAATCAAAACCTACAAACGTGAAAGTTTGAGCGAACCTTTTGGACGGTAACTGACCCTCTTTTTTCACACACAAGTTCCAAATTTACACTGAGTCACATGCAGTACAGCTGTGTTCACTCTCTACAGTCACCTGACCATCACAAACTCAAAAAATGGTCAAATGGATCATGGTGTTCAGATGGTGTTTGGACGGTGTTCACTCATATGAGTCACCTGTAACCATGGAGACCACCAGGCTGCTGGTCACTTTGACAGCCAACATTATTCTTAGCAACATCCTGATCATAACAAGAAAGTGACCACATGTAAGTTGGTCAGTCACATAGCTGCCTGAAACAGTTTTTCAATGTTCAAATCTTTCTGGAATCAAAATATGTCTGTTTCCAAGCCTGGACTTACTCCGTCTAACCCAAAACGCATTTCCAGTTGTCATAAACCTGTATTGCTGTGATAAAACATTGTTTGCGAGTCTTATGAGGATTGGATTCAGAGTGAGCTTTTATTACAATTTTAAGTTGCATGTACCTAGCTATCCCATTTGAATAACAGTTACATTTTGTGAAATTTCATATGTTGAAACCTTGGCCTTTCCAAAGAAGCGTCCATTTGTTTTACACATAGACGTTGCAAATGTTGTGCTATTGTTGGCACCGTAGGAGCTTAGAAACAGTACTGCAGGGGAGAAGAAAAACACTTGGTCAGGATCAGGATGCCCTTTTAGTGGGTGTGCAATCACATGTCATGTCATGGTCTCTAACATTTGGTTAATTCTCTCACTGATGCATTAGTTGTAATGACAGGATGGAGGATAATGGATCCCTTTATTTGTCCTGGGTCTTCACCAACAACAATGAGAAAACAAATACAAATAACACATAAATACAAATGTGTTATCAAGGGATGCATTTGTGGTGGCATGCGTGTAGAAAAAGTTGCCGTTACCTTAATGCATAATGCTTAAGCGGCCATCTTCCGATTGGTCCTAGTGCTTGACATGTCTCCTTTTAAAACATATAGCTTAACCTTGTTTTGGGACAGTACTACAAGGACCAAAACTGCCTTTTGAAAAAATACAGGGGATGTGTCCCGCCGTGATCACCTCCCAGCAAATTACGTCCATGCTGTTGGTTATAAACTGCAATTGTGAACAAATGACCATGTAGATTTACGGGACAGACTGTTTGTTCCTGTTGATGACCTCATATCAGCACAGCCTTTATACATCGTGCAAATAGGTGCCCTTCTTTATAATAAAACCTAATCTTATGTAACGCTCGTGAAATATTTTGCATGCGGCATACAACATAGAACGTGCATATAACTTCAGGAATGTTCTCTTAAACACAGCTGCCATATGTGGGAATCTCATCAGTGTTTTTAACATGGATGCAGGAATACCTTCACACCCTAAATCATTTGGTCAGTGGTGATTGCTATGTCTCAGTGGTCCTTTATTATGAAAACCAGTAAAATGAATCAGGCATTAGGGAACCTTTATGTCACTGATGAGACATATGGAAGTAAAAGACAAAATATGCAGCCTCAGAGACATGATACATCTTGGCTGCATCATCATTTGATGCTCGCCTCAAAAGTCTGGATAATATTAAGTCAAGATAATGTGAAATTATCTTACCTTCTCCTTTGCCATACTTGGCTGAGGGTGACCATGACTCAGCATCCACAAAGCCAAGCTCTCTGCACACCACCTGGGCAGCGTAGATGGAGAAGTCATCGTCACAGACAGTCCCCCACTGGCCTTTGTAGAGAACTTCCACTCGACCCTCATGTTTTTTACGCTTCTCTCCGGCCAGACGTAGCTGAATGGTTGGAGTGTTGGACTCCATCTGGGCATTGCACAGCAGCCACGTGGACACCATGGTGCAAAAGAGGTAATGGGTCATTGCTGGGTTCAGCATGATGCAGCTGAAGGAAGAAAGCGGTGATTTAAATCAACATACACAAGTACAGTGGAGGTTGAACACAATTTATAGACCACAAATTTTTAAATGTGTCATCCGTTCTAGTTTACTATGATAAAAAATATTTTACTACATACTTTATGAGCTATGAATGTCAAAATGCCATGCACGTGTAATAATTGGTTAATCACTGTTAATCTTAACATGCAAGAAAAAAACAACACAGAGTCTTACAGTGTGATTCACGCATTACATTTTTTCATGATCATTTTTATCATATAACCTTAACTTGATGATGCGCATATTCACACGTATTGGGACACTGTAAAGGTCTTAATCGTTTTTGTATGTGAGTCTGCTTAAACTTCAAGTTTACATGCTTCTCTTGTCATGTTATTTTGGTCTTAACACACCTTGTTGAGAATGGTCTTGGAATAAATGGAAAAATCTTCACCGGAATGCCTTTGAGATGTGTGATGTGACTTTGTCGTTCTAAGGTTTGTTCAACTTTAGAGCCACAATTTTCCTAAAAGTTTTTGGTCTAATTCCAAATGACTTCACAGGCATTCAACTTTAGATGTTCTACTGGATGCTGGTTTTGGATGTTTTAATATTTATCTTTTTCTGCAAGAGATGAAACTGATACCAAGGAGAAAGCAACTTGTGGTGTGCGGTACTGTAAGTGAGAACAATTTTAAGAAGAGTTGTATTTGGCCATGAGTGCTCTCCTCCTCTGGCCTCAACACCACCAGGAGAATCACTGCCAGATATCTTTTTAAAATATCAAGAAAAATAAATGTGACTGCCAAGCAGCACTGTAGAGAATTAGCTATTATGTGTGAGAGAAAGGAATCGTCTCTCCTTCTCAGTGAAAGCCTAATAGAGAGCAAATGTTGGCTTCTGCAGGAAAAGTCGTGCCCCTTTCATTAATCTGAACGACGCCCGGGAGGCTTTGCCACTGAGGTTGAGGGGAGAGTTTACTCTACCACGATATATTTTAAGACCAACCATGAAAGTGTCAACGAAGGGACCCAAATGCCCCTTGGGAGGAATGTTCTAGGGCTAAAGAGAGGGATGGAAGACGGTGAAAGTGGGAGGAAGACCTCCACGTCATAGCCACGGGAGGGGGATGCTTTTAAAATTGACGTCATAGCAACCAGTCAACAAACTTCAGTGGAAACACGCATGAGAAAGTAACCTGGGGAGCACATCCAGTAAATCATAATGCTGCGTGAGACTCATACTGCCTCAGGATTACCATCTGCTCGGAAGTTCAGCATGAGAAAGGAGCGACGCACACCATTGTCATGCATGTGCTTCTTTTGCATTATGTTTTTACTTAATGATATCCAGTAGAAGAACTGTTGTACAAAGTTTGATTTGTGTCCATAAAAGAAGTTTTGATTGAACAAGTACAGTAACACAGGAAGTGAACAATTGAAATAGATGGGGGTTGGATTAAATAAACTATTCTTCCTATTCCTTTTAGACATGCGATACTGTGAATCCTGTTGTGTGATGTATTCAAATGTGATTTGTGTGACTGTGCACCAAACCAAACAATATGTTTTTTTTTATTGTGGGTGTATTTGTTTACCTAGTGTAGCTATATATACACTCACGATCTTAAGACCAGTTGGAAAATTGCTAGAATTTACCTTTTGCACATTTGTATCTTAATGAGGTTTTAAGTAGAAGTACAATATGCAGAAGAAAGAAGGAGGAGTGTGACAAAAAGAACTTTGAAAAAGTAATTTATTGAAAACAACAATTAAACTGAAATAGGCTGTTTGTCAGCTGATCTAAAGTTTAAGACCATTGCTGAAAAAATGACAAAAAACCTCCAAACCAGAACAAAAAAATGTTCTCAGTAGGACTCAGTAATGAGTAGCTCCACTGTTCTTGTTAATCACTTCAAAAATTGTCATACTTGATAGGTGTGTTTCCAGGAATCCACTTGGAACATTGCTCCAAGTGGTGAAGATGGCCTCACAAAGGGCATCAACTGTCTGGAACTGATGGCCGTTTTTATACACTTCCCTTGCCATCCATCCCCAAATGTTCTCTATGGGATTTAAATCAGGGGAACATGCAGGATGATCCAAAAGAGCGATGTTATTCTCCCTGAAGAAGTCTTTCATCAAGCAAGCATTGTGAACTGCAGCGTTGTCCTGTTGAAAATCCCAGCTGTTACCACACAGACGAGTGCCCTCAGTCATGAGGGATGCCGGCTGCAACATCTGCACAAACCTGGCCGGCGTCTGACGACCCTGCACCACCTGAAGCTCAAGTGTTTCACTGAATGAAAAAGCACCCCAGATCATGACGGCCCCCCCTCCACTGTGCCAGGTAGAAAACATCTCAGGTGGGATCTCCTTGTCATGCCAGTAACGTTGCAAGCCATCTGGACCGCCAAGGTTACATTTTTTCTCGTCAGAGAATAAAACTTTTCTCCACATTTCATCGTCCCATGTTTGATGTTCTCCAGCAAAGTGTAAACGGTAGCTGGTTACGTGCAGATGTTGCAGAGGGCATCACTCATGACTAAGGGCCCTCGTCTGTGTGGTAACGGCTGGGTTTCTCAACAGGACAACGCTGCAGTTCACAAAGCTCGGTTGACGAATGACTACTTCGGGGAGACTCTTGTGGACTTCTTGCTTTTGCATATTGTAGCTCTACTTAACACCTCATTAAGATCCAAATGTGCAAAATTCTAGCAATTTTTCAACTGGTCTTAAGATTTTAGATATTTATTAACAGCAGCAGAAAACTTAGAAATTACAAAAACTTCAATTTCTGGCCGTTTCTGCCACTGGCTCTACTGAGTTCTGTAGAAAAGAATTCGTTGAGGGGACAAGGCGAGAAAAAGCAGCTTTGTGATTCAATTGGAGAGAAGAACTTGAGGAAAAGAAACACCCCGAGCTGCACGTGAGACATATCACATGCCCCCCAAAATTGAAAGAAAGATAACACTTACATTTTCAGACGACGGAGAGTCTTTTCCAAAGCTTAAATATGTTCAACCTGTGCTAGAGTATGAGGTGTTAGGCATTAGTTCTTTGTTCCTTTTTGTACTTTAGCTGGCCCTTCTTTCGGCTCCCCTCACAGCTGGCAGCTAGCTCCCGTCCCACTCCTCGCGCTCACAGCAGCCAATCAGAGGCGGCCTCAGCATCCTGACCACGCCCCCGGCCCAAGCGCCCAGGTTACAAAAACATAAGCAGGACTTCAATCCATCATAGGAAACCGACACTCTACTTTACATTCCATACACAAAAAAAATGTATGGATGGTATTTTTATTGCTTCAGAACAATTGTGGTGTACTGTTCTGCTATGTTATTTTTTGCTAGCATATGGAGACTGGAGCCTGTAGTTTGTTCTGGTTATATGAGCCACAAGTAGACCAAATCCATAGCATCCTTCAAAGGGTTAGTCTGGAATAAGATGAAATCAAATTCAATTATGGGATGTTTTGCTTTTGTGTTCTTTGTCTTCACATTTTCTTTACGCAGAATACTCTTTATCATGTTAGGCTACACCAGTGCTTCTCAAATACTGTAGTGGGGCGAGCCAATCGATGATCAGCAAACATTCACACTCACATTTATAATTCAGCGTTGCCAGTTAACCTAAATGCATGTTTTTGGAATGTGGGAGGAAACCGAAGTGCCCGGAGAAAACCCACACATGTATGGGCAGAACATGCAAACTCCATACAGAGATGCCCAATGGAGATTTTAACCTCTTTAAGGTTATTCCACAGAATTAGAGTTATGTTTTTTACACAGTGCCATGTAGGTTAGGATTTTTTTTTCTCTTAGTAATAGTTTCATTAAAACTGTATTTTGTGTTCAGATTTGTTGTCATTGACTTCTATTTGAATTTGTTTGATGATCTAAATCATTTAACTGTGACAAACATGCTAATAGTAAGAACTCACACCACTCAAAATAGAGAAAAATGATCTATTGTCCGTACATCCATGTCAAATAAGAAATAATAAACTTTTTCCTTTTGAAATTTATCTTACAATATATTGATTCTCCATACCTGTCCATCAAGACCCCACCCAATAGTGAGGATTTGCTTAACCTGACAAGCTTGACTTCACTTTTGCAAGTATAACTGTATTAGTTGGTTTATAGTATAATTGAGTTCAACTAAAATGTATTGTCACTGTCCAGTGAAAACTGACTGAAAAATGTTTATGTGAAAAAATCTCACAAAGCTTGAAGATAGGTGTTTTTTAATCGGATAGTGATAATATTACTAACTTTTGGTGGTGACAGCAAAAGTGTCACACAACATGACTTTTTGGGTCACATTTGTGCAGTTTATCAGCAGGTTTAACTACATGTGGAAAGTCAGCCAGTGTCAGAGCCGATGGGATAGAATACATTACATGCTGAAAAGTGTGTTGTTCTCCAGCTGATTTTTGTCAATGCTGAAGTGCAGGAGAGGGCTAAAGGTATGTCTCATCTTGTCTTTGTAGTCATGCTGCAACAGAACTGCAAATGCTGCCGCAGATTAAACACATAACTTGGCGTAGGTTACTGACCACCTAACTTTATTGGGATGCTTCCAAACTGAAACCAGTCAAGGGCGTGTGAGCAGGCATAGCATTGAAGTTTTATACTGACAAACAAGGAGCCACTAATGACATGTTTACTAAAGAGCAGAAGTTGATTGTCTCCATAGATCAGGGGTGGACAAACTACGGCCCGGGGGCCACATCCGGCCCGCCAGGCGTTTGAATGCAGCCCGCCAGAAGAAGTGTTGGCAACACAACTTGACTACTTGCAGATGGTTTAGGTAGCTTTTCACATGCAGCAATCCAGACAACTTCCTCTACCTACAGTGCCAAAAAACACAAGGCAAGCCATATGTGACACACAACAACAAACCTACCCAATGCACTGTCTGGGAATTAAAAAAGGTGGGACATCAACATACTTTTAAATAGACAATGTTTTATCGTTCATTGTTTATATTTTATATCACACATCCTTCATTTATGTATATTCTCTGTCTTATTATAAAAAAACTAAAATTCAATTTTGTTATTTGATGTGGTCTAATGTTTAAAGTGCTTCTGAAAAAAAGAACTGAATAACATATGGCAGATTATATCATGCTTTTATAAATAAAAGTCAGCAATGACATGTTATAGGGATTAGAACATACTCTTTAACATGCATTCACTCTATGGATACCTGGATGGAGGTAAAAACGGACAACTTAAGCAGTAAAACAATAAGTCTTTATTCAGGAATGCACAAAGTATAGCAGTCCACATCCAATGAGTATAGCAATACTGTATTATGACCAAAATAAAGGGTGAATGTCTTGTTGCAGAGTATAAAATGTACACATGTTGCACTGTAACATGGAATTGCAAAAAATACCACTGCAACAGAATCTCATTCGACATTATTTTGGCAATATATTGTGCTTCTACGTTGAAGCAGACCATCCTTCACATTTGCTGCATCTGCATGTTCCCTCGGGTTGAATCAGACCGGAGAATGCAGTCAATGCTAGAACATGTTCATACTGCAAATTCAAGTCACTCTTAATGCGCAATCAAATAACGGATGGGCCTGCCAGACGTTCACTTTGGCCACAGAGACAACTGTATGAAGAACGTACAAAGCCACGACTTTCTCTATTTGTACAAAATAGACAACATAAAGGCACATTTGATTTGGGACATGCAGATAAAAGATAAAACATATTTACATGGAAGTGACAAAATGTGCTTCAGACACATTACACAACACAGCACTTGTCAAACAATCATTGACAGTAGAACGAAGCGTTAGAACGAAGCGTTTAACTGACTGTGAAGGTTCAATCCTTTGCCTGTAAGTGCTCTTATTAAATGAATCCACATGTTTTGGTGGAATAATGTTCACAATTTCACAAATCCAACTCTGTAACAACTCAGCAGTACAAATTGAATGTAAATCTGTCTATAGGATAAAAAAACTAATTACAGCTCAATGACTGGGGAAAGATATTCACCAGAATTAAACCAATCTGCTTCATGCTGATGTCCATTCCATTTGATGATGATGTAACATGGTTTTTGTCCAATCCAACACACATCATTTCCTGTCAGCTCTTCCGAATGGTGTCAGATGAATATCATTCACTGATTCATTTTCTATATCGCTTATCCTCATTAAAATCATAATAATTGTATATGGTCATACTGATCACTGCTCTGAATCAATATTTTTGTATGTGGTAAGCAAAACATATGTCCATACAGTTTAGGTATGATCGTGCGCAAAAACTGCATGTGTTGACCAGTCTCTTTTGAGTTGAGGGGTGTCTTGTCACTTATTCTGTTCCCAGTTTGGCAATTAGCTCATCGCAGATCTTGGTGAGTTCCTCAATCTCCTGATTCTGTTTAGAGAGACAGATAAACATGTTGCTGATACAAGGACCAGTCTGGTTTTAGTTAGTGAAAAAAATGCTGCCCCCTGGTGTTAAAGGGGCTTTATCATTTCAGAACTATCTGAGTACCATCCATTTAGACATTTTCTATACTAGTTGCTCTTATTAGCAGGGCTGCCTCCCCCTACACGCAGAACAGGCGCTGTGCATAGGACCCAATGATTCATGGGGGGTCCCATTTTGTGCAAGGGTGTTTGCCAATGCATAAAAATGTGCACATAACACCAAGTCAGCCCAAGCCAGGAGAGAAAAAACTACAGGAGTCATCGTGGACAACATACAGTGGGGAAAAGCCCTTGACTGACGGAACCGCAAAAAAGGTAAAAATCAAAATATGATTTTGCTATTGAGAATATTTTTTCAAATATAGACAGAAAACAATAAAAAACACCTTTATTTTTCTTTTTTCTTTTTTACTTTGCAGATGTCTTCTAATGCAAGGGTGCAGGTTTGATCCCAGCTCTGGACATTTTTCTTTTAAAAACAGATGGCCTTGTTCATTCGGGCCTGACAGCACACCCTGAGCTGGTTACCAGTCAATCACAGGACACATATAGACGAAGAACAATTCATATCTATGGACAATTTAGAGTCTCTACTTATTCAAGCGTACATTTGGGTTGTCAGCAAAAAGTTATGCACGCATAGGGAGAACATGCAAACTTCATAATAAGATTCCTCAACGGAGATTCAACTCATTTTCCTGACTGCGAGGCCAACGTGCTAACAACTAAGTCACCATACGGACAGCAGCAGCATTATGTAATTGTAAAATCTTACCTTCTGAAGGACGGCTCTTTCAAGTGAGTCCACCTTCATCTGTTCCTTCCTCAGGCTGGCATTTAGTGCAACACCCTCAGCATTGGCCTTGGCACGTACCTGTGCTATCTCCTCATTGGCCCTGTTACAACACACACACACAGACACACACAGACAAATGAGCAGATTGTAGTAGAAAAAAAGAGTAGATAATATAAAAGACAAGCACTGTATGTAAAAATAAAATGTATTAATAGAAGTGAAATTAGGAGTTCGTGCAGCACAAACATTTTACTTAAATATAATAGGTTTAGCGTAGGTTAGAATATTTTTTTATATTTGTTGAAATAGCAGAGCACCGCTTACTATTAAAAAAAATTGAATTGAAAGTGCAGATTATCAGATACAATGCTGAGGGAAATATACAGTATATTCAATACTACTCACATAGAGATGATGCACAGAATAATATCGATCCACCAATACTATCAGCTTGATATTGGCATAAAATTGAATATCTGTAATTATAGGTACGTTTTTACCCTATAATGAAAACCAATTTTTTAAAAATGCTGAATATAGGCCTATGGGCACTACTGGGTATTTACCAGTGCGCAAATGACGACCTCATCAAACCGCATCATGTTTGTTAGGTAAATGAATACTATTTTCTTATCGGATTTGGGTGTTTAGCCAGATCGAGTCATACCACTGCTTCAAAAGTGAAGTCCAACTTTAAGCCTGTCAAACACATGGATCAGCGCTTCAGGAAAAGTTAAAATGTATGCAGGATATAAATGCACTTTAATATCTAAATGCAGGTGAAATGTCATTAAAATATGATGGCGAGAAAAATGTTAATTTTACCCCGAAATGACCGTGTACATGCAATTTGCGAAGTGTAAATGAATACAGTGTGTTGCTGCACTAAGAGTGCCAGACCTACATGAAAATTATGATACTTTTGATTAACAAAGTGTAAACAGCTACTATTTTTAAAACAAACTTTTAAAACAAATGTCCCAGCTTAAGTTATATATTTTATAGTATAGTATAGTATACTTGCCAAAGTGCCTTGTGTCGATCATAGCTTTTGTCTTGACTCAATGTTAAAGCAATGAAAACCAAAGGCACTATTTCCTTCTATGAAATTTCCTCTAACTTCCTTAATACTTGGGGGAGAGAAGTGAATTAGGTATCAAATTAAAGTTCCATTCCAAGTGTCTCCTTCTGATACAAAACGTGGGATTTGCAAAAGCGTGGGTTATGTGATGTGGAACAAAGACTTCTTCCTTCAGTACTTCCAATTTAATCTCCCACCTCAGTATGAATCATTATAAGAGATACCCGGCATTTGTGCAGCAAAGTAATGAAAAGAAGGGACTTGTAAAATGCACTCAGCCAAATATACCAAGCGTAAATAGAATTGCTCTGTGATTAAGGGTCCAGGCAAGTCAGACAATGTACATGTTTTGATGTGACAAATTTAAGTAACTTTGATCAAATGTAGAAGCTTGGCCACAGCTGTCACTACTAGCCAGTTCGACGACGAAAAAAACAGCCACACGTCACTCACTGACGCTGCGGGTGGAAACTCTGAAGTAGGTCGAATTGCAAGGTATATAGTGTGTGTAAAACACTTAAAGTACGGTTCCAATAATAAATAAATGCCTTGCACACAGCCATTTCCATAGGTTCCAAGGTTTTGTCATTTGTAGTAGCGATGCCATAGTTCACAATTTGCTTTTGGCAGGCTTGACAGATTTTCTCCAAACGACAAATCTTGTCACGTTTTAATCTCATGAGATCTTGTGATTACTAAAACTATTACCAAGTAATTCTCATTTAAATTCTTAGGCATTCTTAATTTAAGTAACATTACAAACACAAGCCCAGAAAGAAAACACAAAATAAGTGGAAATTACTTAATATTTGTGGAGTTTAAATATTTGTGACTTAAAACCATTTGACTAATCTTGAAATATATATTTCTTAAATCTTAATGTATACTGTATTTGAACCTTTATGTGATCCTTTCAAAATATTGTAGTAGCCTGCATTATAATGTTAATTTAAATGTTTTTAATTACATTAATTGTTTACGTAGTAATGTCATACTTTGTAGAAAGTCATACAAAAACATTTAAAAATGATAAAACCATTAATTAATTAAATAATTAATTAATTAATTAAACATATTAATTCTTATTATTGCATTATTATCATTTACGCCCGTGGTTGACTGGCTGCGAGAAGTCATATGGTTATACTATTAATAATATTTCACTCTTAACTATATTAGTAATGAGGCCTGTGGTATCCATTTTGACTGAAGTTTAGGCAAAATACTGCATGCTCCTTGCCCTAAAATAACTAGGGTTGAAAAGCATTAATACACCGTCGATATTTTAAAACATTTTATGGAATAAGGGCTAGGGTGTCACACACCTATCCAGCTTCTCCTCCGCATGCACTTTGAGGGTTTGGTAACGCTGCTCCTCCTGCTTGATGCGTGTCAAGTAATCTTGTGCACACTTCTTCAGCACTTCCTCATTCTTGAAATGCAAACAAAGAATGATTAATGTACGTTGATGTGACCATGACTCAAGAGAGCATTACTCAACATCCCATGACATTTGATGACTTACTAACCTTCTTGAAGCCCTCTAGGACTCTCTTCATGTTTTCATACCTCCGGAAGAGGTCAGCGAAGGAGCGTTCCACAGAGTTGAGGTCAGCCATGGCCTGATCCCTTTCTAGAGTCAGCTGCCTGACTGACTTACTGCACGACAGCGTCTTCTGCTCCTGTTCATCCTCTATATCAAAGATGACAATGTTGTTCAGAGAATACATTTTTAAAAATGTTTTGCTGTTGTTGTGTGACATCACAGAAAGGCGAGTCAAAGGCGTGCCATCCTAACAAAATGAAAAGAAATGCGTAACCACAAGGTGGCAGTAACTCACCAATCATCTGTGCAACTGTCTTTTCATACTCTGCAACAATTTTCCTGTTAATATAATACAAAGTAAGCAGTCTAAGTTAGTTGTCCATATTTTGCCAGATTTTTATTCCCTACCTCATCTCCAGAACCTCAACTCTGCTCTCCTCATACTTCCTATTCCAATCACTGACCTCGATCTCTTTACTTATTATCTGATGAGAAAAAAGGGCATGAAGATGTAAAACTATGCGCTCACATCTCTCTAAAAGTGTTGACGTGCATGTTGATATTGACTCAAGAAGGAGTAACGTACCTCCTCTCTGATGAGAGTGAGCATAGCAGCCTTGTCCATCTCACTCAGAGGAATTTTGTCCTGCGCTTCTGTATCTGTAGCACTGCTGCATATGGTTAGGTTCACAGATGTCTCACACTGTGGAGCAGCCAGAAAACACATGAGTATAATCACATTTAAAACAATAAATGTAGCCGTCTGGTAGGTAATGTTAATATTTTTTCATTTTTAGTACAAAACTGTAAACAAAACAGTTTACAGTTACATTTGTAGTTGTTGCAGAATTTTTACACCTCAACTAACTAAATTAAGATATGAAAAAAATTATATATTAATCTAATTAACAAATTAATATTAATAGAGAGAGCTCTCGGTCTGATGCACTGCAGATAGATTTGTTACAAACATGAATATGGTTATGAAAATAGCTCTTTAAAGCATTAAAAATACAACCAAAGTACTGCTGAATGTACTGTATTTTTTTATTACCCAGCAGGACCAACAATATTGTTTAGTTTTTGTGACCAACAATATTATTTAGCTTTTGCAACAATCCTCTGTAAGTCAGGTCCCTAATCAAATAAAAGACAAAATTGGACAAAAATGGTTGTGCAAAATGCTTTTAGGGTAGCACGATTCATTTGACATGGTTATAGATCAATTTGTGGTGTGGTTTTGAATCACACCACTCTATGCAATAGTAATTTATTGACGGTCCTTAGTATGAATGTAAGCTATTTTTTGTTGCACTTTTATTTTGTAGCACGACAGAATGTTATGTCATTTTGAAGGCCAGAGCCGTATGACGCTGTATGTAGACAGGTCCGGCTGCCCCGAATACAAAAAAGTATAATTAAAACATCATCAATAAAGTTAAACATAAATTTTGCCAAGAGATAACTATTTCACGCGGTTCCCTTGCAGACCAATTCTGTGCAACACAGAAGGGCAGTTGAGAGCAACAATGCTACATGGCTAAACGGCTAGACAGGACAAGTTAAAAAAACAAAACAAAAAAAGTAAAATCTCATTCAAATGTAAACACTTTGACATAATCAGGTACATTTACATTAAAAAATGCTATCATATTTGTATTGTATTGTATTTGTATTGAATTTTAATATTTAAAGATACCAGTATGATAATCAAAAGCAAATCCTGTCTGTGAAAGTAAAAGTTAACAAGTAAAATACACACATAAAGGAAAATATGTAACACAGTTCACTTACTGTATCATCTTTCAAAGTACACATGTTCTTCAGGTTATCATGAGCCACCATCTTGGTCTCAGGATCTTTGTTGGGAAACAAAAATAAAGTTCAATACAAAGGGGCAACTCCTAGTTGTCTTAGTATGCCAAATCTAAATTCAATGCAAATGTCAACCATCAATCAATCAGAGCATGTCTTGTTACAGTGAAATTAGTAGTTGAATAACTTATTTTCTTAATGTAAACCAAATAAGTAGAAGCTTAACACAGCCTAACATTCTTTTAAAAACAAATTATTTGAACTGACAGCTATTTTGGGGCATATTGTAATAAAAATGGCCTAAAAACATACCATCTGTGATAGGCATGTGGTTGATTGGCTCCTGTTTGCCTTCCTTACTGCCTTCAAACTCTCCTTTCTGCTCGTGGTTGTCTGTCATCTGACCCATGATGCCTGTGGACGCCAGCTTCTCCTCATCAGTGGCATGGTGAACTCGCTGTGAGATCTCTGGGGTCTGAACCACCACCTCGTCTTCCTAGAGTATGACCGTTTTAATTCTTTTAGCTTAGCGTATATAGTATATATAGTGTATATATATATATATATAGTATAGTATAGTATAGTATACTATATACAGTATAGTGTATATAGTATATAGCACATGAACAGTTAAGTTAGCAGCGATAATATAACTGAGTGATGTGTGAACACTATTTTCACTTGGACAAATGCCTGTGGCCTCAATTATGGAAATAATGTGTTGCTTTGAATACTTCAACTGACAAAAGTATTTAGAAACACCTTTTTGATACTTTGCTTCAGAATGAGTCAGGGAATGATCTACAAGCAACAGGTGCTCTTAAATTTGAACTCTTGCCCTTTGTAGAACATTTGTGCTGTTGTACCCAAAGCAAGGGCCATAAAGGAATGTGCTTGCTGTGGAACAACATCACAGCCCTGACCACAACACCATCAAACTGACCCCAATTAAATTTATTCTGTTCTGATTCTGATTAAGATTGCTAATAATAAACAGGGTGTGTGTGTTTAGAGGTTGGCCATCTGCTAAATAATCCCCATTGTCATGCCAATGCAGTAAAGTAAAAGATTTCATCTGAGACTCACATGCACATTAACAAATGATCCGATTACCTGTTTGTGCATGTCCTGCATCTGCAACTGGCTCTCGTCATGTTTCTCAGCTTTACAGGGGTTCCTATGAGACAAATTTGGTTCATGATCATGAATGTGATGCACCAAGTAGAGCCCCTTGAAATTTGTATTTATTGTGCCCATGACCAAGCATTACGGTGCCTTTGTGAGGGGACAACTTGAAAAGCTGATGCATAAGGTGACATTAAACCTAGGGAAGATGTTCATTTGCTTCATGTGATTTTTTTTGAACAGGCATTGTTTGACAGCACGGATCATGGTGAGTTTAGTGAGCTGGAAGCATGTGTAAAAGAAAGTGAGTGTTATTAGCCAGAGTACTTACAACAGAAAACAGAGAAACTTGACTTGTTCAGATGTCCTGAGAAGTAGTGGACAGAGGTAGACGAAGAAGCAGAGATTTAGGGGTTGTGCAAAAGAAGAAAAAAGGAAGGATGAAGAATGGTGATCTTAATCAGGGTAGAGACAAAGAAGAGTGAGTGAGTGACTTAAGGTATTTAGCTTGATATGGAAGATAAGACAGGCAGGCAGATCATTTGTGCAGAAACATGGTGCCTGCAAAAGCTAAAAGCTGCCTTTGAACAGCCTAAATATAACTCTTGAGGAATCACACCAATGACCACAATGCAGTGTTAAGTGTTTGGCATCCATCCGAAGCATTGTTTTCTATGCAGCCCCATCACTAGGAGATGTCAACAACGATACATTCAGCATGGGAGAAAAAGCACTGTCAAATTTGGGGTTTTCTTACTGCTGATTTTGTTTTATCTTAAACCACCTTTAAAAAAAGAACACAATGATGGAAAGCGGTTCCCTATGATTTAGCAGCAAACTTACTTGTCCGTCCTTGCTTTGCTTTTCTTGGTAATCTGCCGAACATTCTTCTCTCCCTCTGGGTGCTCTGCTTTCTGTTTGCTTCCGTCTTTCAGTTTTTTGTCTGGCAAAGGGGAACAACTGGACATATCCTCGTTGCTATGGGTTTTAGAGGGCTTGAAAGGATCCACAGAGTCATCAAACTTGTCTGGGTCGAAGGAGTAGGAGCCTTTGGGGAGTACAGGAGAACTGCTCACCTTGCTGTTGTTCCCAAACGGGTTGAAGTTGGGGTCATCCCACTGACTGGGGTCAAAATTATATGTTCCCTTGCTAGGAATGGGAATGTCATCCATGTTTAGAGGCACAGTTGAGTCTGAAACTGAGAAATTCGTGTTGAGTTTTTCAGTTGAGTTTTTCAGTTCACGAAATTGAGTTTCGTGAACTGGTTCAGAAATAGATCCTGGGCCAGAATCTGGTTCTGATATAGGTTCTGGTGCAGGTTCACAGGATGTCTCTGGCACTTTGGGCTTTACTTGCTTCTTGAGTTTGCTGGTTGACTTTCTAAATCCTAATTTCTTTGGAGGTGGCTTGTTGACTGTCCCCTCATCCACACCGAACTCCAGCATCACAGATTTTGCCTTGGAAGTTGATTCTATTGCTAACGCTGACCCTGCTGCTGTACTGTTCTCACAGACCGGCTGGGAGCTACCAATTGGCTCAAGTCTGGGGAAAGTTCTCGTCTCACATGGTGGCGGAGAGTTCTGGATTTTAGATCCTCCACTAGTGAAAGGATTAAAGCTGTCATCTAACATGTCAGGGTCAAAATTGTAAGAAGCTTTAGGAACAAGTTCTTGTTCCTCATTTGATTGTACTTCCTCCCTAGGTGCATCCTTTATCTCCAAGGATGGTGGTTTAGATTTGGGTGTTTTTGTTTTTGAGCTGGACTCAAGTGATTGGTGGACGACACCATTGTTTTGTGCTTCTGAACCAAGAAAAGGTTTCCCTTCTTGGAGATTCACAGCAGGGTAAATTTCAGCTTTACTGATTTGGATTGAATCTGTTCCAGGAACAGCAGAAGAGGCTGGAGCAAAATCCAGATGTGGATATTTAGCCAAGACAGGAATTGTGTCACATGGTGGTTCTGGTGATGGAACTGTGCATTTTGTCACTTCTGAAACCAATGTTTCTTCACAGGATAGATTTGCCGAGAGAACTGTACATTTTTCCACTCCAGGAACCAGTGTCTCTGAGAATGAATCGAAGATGGGTTGAGAATCTATGCGGTCTGCCAGGTTGCCATTTTGTTGCGCTCCAAGGTGCCTGGTGTTCATCTTCAGTGGGTCTTGCAGAGGAACCGTAGGCTCATCTTGACCCATGTTGTGTAAGAGCAAATTTTTGCCATCCCCAGCTGGTGCTGTAACAATCAGGTGCCCATCCTGCTCCACGTCTGGACACAAAAGAAACAAAATATCTGCGTTACATAATCACAACTACTGCATGTTAATTTCCCTAATCAGACCAGACCCCTGATGTGCGTGATATCTCATTGGTCCTCTGAGAGCAAGTATTAGCCTGTCCACAGTTTCACTTGCTGTTGTTGCTATGGTAACGCCTGGCTATGACATGAGGGCTATCACAGTCCACAACTAAAAAAAAAGATAAGATTTTGTGTTGCAAAAAGTGACAGCGACCCCTTTGATGGAGTCTTTGCCTCCAGAGACGTGCATCAACATTTTAGTGTGCCTGTCATAGTTACATGATGTAATATTATGTTGTCAGGTGACAGCACAGTCTGCTCTGGTTCTACCAACTTTAACTACCCAGCTTGCCAGTACTTTCTAAATATTTTTCCACCTCGTACCCAAAAACATCAAAACATTACCACACCTGCACTATCAGGAATAATTATGCCATTCCAAAAATTACATTTTAATAAGTACAAATATTTTGACTGTGATAGACATTTACCAATATATTTGTTATTTACAATAAACTCTCAATACGCTGAGTGTGATGCAATGTAGTTCTACCCCACTGCAAACTGCAACCAAAATAATATTGATAGTTAATACCATTTAAAAAATATATTTGGATTGACTTTTTTCTACCAGGTTGTTGCTAATTCATGTTGTATTGTTGATCAATTACTTGTGCGAGTGTAAATAATATTATGGTGTGTTAGTACTACCCATGTTAAAAACTACCAAAGTAGCTTTCTGGCTTCCAAATTCTAATGGTATAGTGCAGTTTATTCTTCTACTATAAAAACTATAAACTACGCTGACATGTTTGGCTATACAAGGTTGCAGTTTGGCAAAGATTTCTTGAGATGCTTTAGCTCCTGACAATCAAGAAAACATATACATACAGATACATGCGTGATTTAGCAAGGAAAGGAACTCAAAATGAAACTTCCTTCTAATGTTGCACTGCTGAGCTTTGCAATGTAGTCCTATAGAAAAATGTGGCAGTAGCTGCTTGACGGCATTCCTCCAAAGAAGACAAGTTTCAGACGTACACTAATCTGTACATACAACATGAGTGCGTGTGGTGTCAATTGAAAACAAGCTAAATGAGGTTGGGGGCCCCCCCATCTCCTCCTCATGAACCCTGTCTGTGACCAACACAAAACGGTGAACTGGCGCTTTTGTTAAACTTGTTGAATTCCAGCGCAAAGGCCGCTCCCCCCCTCTGTCATTGGTTCCAACTCTTGGTGTTTAGTATTCAAATAAAATGACTGCACTTTTCCCAAAACCACCCAAGATAAAAATGCATCTACAATCTCAAAAAACTACACAAAGCGAACAGTGCTTACTTAAGCATTATGTGCTAAAGATAAGGGTTTGGGGGTAAAGACAGGCAGGTAAATCCTTAATGAAAGCAGGCATGCAGGTACATTCCTGACCCTGCTCCGGTGCATGTGGATCCAATTACACAGAACTTGATCCACTATGTGCACGGTTCATTTACTGTGGTGGAGCTGATTCAAGCCTACAACTGCCATTAAAAGTAATGATGGAACAGTATGATGTCAAACATTTCCAGTAAACCCCCGTTTCCATGGTGACATCAAGGAGGGGACGCTAATGATTACACATGCTGCGGTACTTTCACAGGCAAGTGTCACAAGCGAAAAAAGTGACTCACAGAAATACACACAGCCTCTAAAATCCACCAGTGCCTCACCTGTTTTGTTGTCACTCTCCAGCTCGCCCTGGACGTTTGGTGGCCCGCGGACAGGAGTCGCTGCTTCAGGGGTGTCGAAATGACCATCTGAGTCAGAGCTGATGTGAGCAGAGGGGGAAAGGGAATTATTTTGGAATAATTCCACATATGACAAAAACTAAGGCTGCGGGAGTCACTTGTGCACACACACACACACAAATACACACAAACTGCACTTTCATGAAACAATATTAGATTGGATAACTAATTTGAATTTAAAAAATGTTGTATCGATGCACTTTGCTTCACTTCCCCATCTGAAAAAACATTACAACTGAGAAACCAATATCAAATTGCGTAATGGCAGAAATCAATTGTCAAGTCTGTGCAATGCAGTTTCTGCTTTTAGAAAGACATGGCAACCTTTTCACAATTGCTTTTTATTGGCTGGCACAGTTTAAACCCGCAAAGTGACAGTTAAAGTGCAATTATGGGAGTTCGCACAAGTCAATGACCTCTTAGGGGAGTGCTTCTCAAATAGTGGGGGGGGGGCTGGGTGTGGGCGCAGTGAACTCTCAGGGGGCCCGTGAGAGGCAGGAAGTACTTCCAGTGTTACAGCAAAACTGCCAACATGTACAAATTTATCATACTCAACATGCAATTTAACTCTTAAATATGATTGTATGGTTCACAGTGCATTTTCCTGGTTTCAGTTTCTAATTCAGTCTGCACATCCATCCATTTTCTAGGCCGCTTATCCTCATTAAGGTTGCGGTCAGTCTGTATAGTAAAAATGAATAAATAGATATAATCAGTTTCTCTGACTCTAACCCGTTTAATTGACACAACAACAAAAAGGGTGCCGTGTGTATGAGAACCTACATGATAGCCCATCTCTGACTTGGGGTATGAGAGTCATGGAGACAGGAAGTACATGCAGTAAAGACAGTAAGAGGAAATGGCAACCCACAGTCTTCCTGTGACATTCACCGCATTGAGCAGTATTTTTACATTTTTCAAAATGTTTTACTCAAAAAAGTTACCATTGTAAGGTTGGTTTTATAAAACAATATGTTTGCTATGGTCACCATGGTAAAAAAGAATTGAATAATTAATACATGGATATCCGTTCTAATAAATCATGTGTAAGACACTCTTTCATCTTGAAACATCATCTAAGAGACAGGAGGATCACAGCATGTGTGCGTGCGTGCGTGTGCGTGTGTGTGTGTGTGTGTGCAGCCAAAAACATCTGACTGCACTACCACACAGACCAACAGACACAATGTGTCAACAACATCCAAAAGGTCCACGCACAAGACACTTGCGTGTTTTTCCGTATTTGTCATTCTTCCTCCATGGAATTTATCCATCAGTTTTCAGAAAACGTGGTCATACGCACACACGCGCGCGCGCGCGCACTGTCACAAATGTCCAAAATAAACCTTGCCTGCAGCCTTGAGATCGCTCTTCATCATCATCCTCCTCATTTTCCCTTTGCTCCCCACCCTGCACCCTCTCGCTGCCCTCCTCTTCCTCTCCGTCCTCGCCCCCTCGCACCGCCGTCCAGGTCCATTTGGCCCAGGACACAGGTGACAACCAGGACATCTCTTCTTTCGACAGACGGGGAGATGACTACGCAACTCTGGGTGCCGAGTGGCTCACCCTTCTTGCGTCTTGTTCCTCTTGAAATTCCTGCCAAGGTGCTCTGACGTCATCCTATGAAGCTCTTTCCCTCACGTGGGTTCCCATTTGCGGAAGGAACCATGTCTTTTGTGCTCATTTATTAAGCGCGCTCACCCCCGCCCGACTCTCTGCCTGTGCTCCGATCAGCTGGTTCTCGTTCCTCTTCCTATAACCGACTCCAGCATCCACGCCAGGCCTTTCCATTCACACTAACCCAGGCGGGGGAGGCAGCGAGTTCGCAGTACAGAAATAGACGCAGACACTTTTCACTCAGCCCCATGTGTTCCCCTGTGGTTGGAGAATGGTATGAACCGTCAGCTTGCTGTTCCTCTCTGAAGGAGGAGGAGGAGGGAGTCAGAAAACAAACATAGAGGGAGGAGCTGTAAAGCATGGACTCCTCATTTGTAACCCAGGGAGAGGTTAGGAATGTGGGGCTGTGCCTAAAAGCAGTCTCTGCACCCCCTGCCCCCCAGGCTGTTTAACAGTGAACTGGTTCTGCCCCCATGTGATAGACTGGAGCAACCAGTTCTATTGGACCGCTCAATAAATCCACCTGACTCCATTGGTCTTGAGCTTTTGTATAATTCAGGAGGAGACATTAAACTAAATAGATGCAGGGCATTGTCACTTTCATTATGACAAAACTGAAGAATGAGCCAGAAAAGCCATAATACAGAGATATTCAAAGCTTCAACGAGAATGCAAAATACACATCCACTCCCCACAACATACACGACACAATCTAGTCATTGGAATTCTGATGTAACAAATAATACTGGTCAATGGCAATAGCACAGTATCCACGTAATACTATTTGTGTATTTTTGTAGTTGTCATTTGCTGTGGTCTCTCGGTATAAGGCAGTGCAGTTCCACACCACGGCAACAAACACAATGGCACCTCAGTCCGTCCGGCCCACAAGTTGCAGCAACATTTTGTTTCAAAAGAAGCACTTCCAACAAATGTTGCCAGCCTTCCACCACACAAGTGCACAACTATAGCAACTACGCAATTACGTTTTTCTTCAGCTTTTTACATGTGTTTTAATATGAGGCCGCAGCAGAGGAGTACTCGTGATCACAACAGTAGAAGCAGCAAAGTAACGTACAGGAATGTGAGAATGTGATGCACAAATCACAGTCCTGGCTGCTCAGTACAGTAACAAAAAAAGAACAAAAAGTCACCTGCATTTACACATAAAAATTAACTTCTTTTTACACTTATATACTATACTAAGAATATGTTCAAAAGTGCAGTCCATGACTCGGTACCTCTAGTGATCTGTCATCAAATGTAAGTAATTCAATTTCCATTTATGTGGTCTTGTTGTACAACGGCTATCTTATTTTTACACTTGTACACAGTTGAGAATCTTCACATGTCAAGCGGTCGACCGGCCTCTTGGAAAAAATGATGTCTTTAGCCAAATTACGCAATTTGTTTCCCAAAGCCAATACATTCTCATAACTAGGCTTACTAAGGCAGAACACATTCACTGCTGCCGTGATGTGAACTTGAAACTATGAAAAAGATAGGAGCAGAGGCACACGTGGCTCATTTAGAGGCTCTACATTTAAAGGGTGGAGCTTGACATTATTTACTGTCTGGGACAGCAGAGGCATGCAGTTGGTTTCAGGGTGATCGTCTGGAGCTTGCAATTAACGGAAAGTCAGGATCAATTGGTGACTTTATTCTGGTGTCAGTGGTTATTTTGCATCTGAGAAAGTCATAACAGAGGAATGTTTCCCGGCCTGTCTTTTTCTTGTCTAAAAATGGCAATGATAAACATTTGGGGGTAGCATAAGGCAGCTGTGTGCGTACATTGATGTGTGCATGAGATAAAATACCTTAAAAGCTGTAACTACCACCACTGCTGTAGCCAACCAGAGATTTGCCAAAAAGCCAGAGCTGCAGTAAAATCCATACACAACTCAATGAGGCTCATGTTTCAAATACTTTGCTGTGGGAGGGACTGGTTAAATTGTATGTATGTGAAAACAGTCGCAAAAGCTAGAAGGAAAATTATTTAGACCTTCTCTCAATTGTGAAGTTTTCAGCAGTAGACACAACAAAAGTAACAAAAGATGTATAATAAATCTCAGACTAAACATCCAGAATCAATATTGCCTGCACAGTAACTCCAAGGCAGCTCAAATGTGCACAAAGAAGCCCCCAATGCATTCACATTACATCTGCTGGCACCATAAATACGTAATTCCTGGAGTAGAGCTGTGTCAGTCTTTCCTGTGTAACTAAAAATACGTGCAGACAAACACAAATATCTTGGAAAAGCCCCTGAGTGCGCATATTGCTGTAAATCAACAGACACCTGTGGGGAAAATAAGACTTGTACACAAACTAAAGGGACATGGTTTGGAACAATAAAATAAAACATGCGAAAGTATGGTTTAACACGCTAAACATCAAGGCATATGAAAAATTGCAGACTGACAAAGCTGCACAATGACATTGGTGAATTGCAATACTGATGTACAGGCCAAATGGCAGAATGTATGTCACAGCGGCCTCTAGTGGCCATAAACTAACATGACATACACTTCAGTTGACCGGCCATTTTTTTCCATATTGTATTCTTTGTACTTTTGGATTGCAGTACCCAAACAAACCTACAGATTTGTTAATATTATAGATTTTCGTCGTAACTTTAATCACACCGGTGCAAAGTACAGAGTTGTATACCCACAGCTAGTTTTACACTTACCCAATTTTATGAAGAAATGACATATTGCTTGGCGAGTTTAAAAAAAGTGAAATAACTGGGTTATTTCAAAGCCAGAGTTACAAAGACTGTACTAAAATGTACTATTCGCACCATCCCAGTCTGCTCGAGAGATGGCGATCAAGGCCTTCCAGGCGGAAACGGAAGTCCGCCGACCCCGAAGAAGAACGACTTCCGCTTCGAGGCAAATTTTTTTTTTTTCAATGTTAGTTAATGGCGGTCGGTTACAGCGTTGTCTGTCAACATCTTCACGGTTTTAACTGTAACTGTCTAATTGTAATTAAACATGTCCAATGTGCGGGAAATACGGGGCAGTTACAAGATATGTATGTTCAACTTTCAGGTCGGGTCATGTTCCGCGCTGTGTGAACATTTACGCTTTAAGACGAGGCGAAAACGAAGTAAAAGGTGAGACTCCTTTCCCGTGCATTCGCTATGAATGAAAGCCGCGGTGCGGTTTTGAATTCTCTCTAGCTTGTTTTCTAGCATCTTTCTTTTCTTAAGTAATACGAACCCCGGCATGGAGCGATGTTTTGCTCCTATACGTGGCGCAAACCTGGTCATTTCTGTCAGTTGAGAATGCAGGGCGAGCCTGGCGCAAACGGCTGTGGGTGTGAAGTGACTGAGCTCCGTCTCAAAGTGGAGTCGTTGAAAGAGGAGCTAGAGGAGTGCAAAACGGAACTGGCCAAGTTGCAGAAGCAGTTGACCCACTCCGAGAGGCTGCAGAGGAGCACAGAAAGCTACAATGAAGATTTGAGGAAACAGGTCTGAGCTGCCAATAGTTGGTTTTGTGCAGCAACACTATTAATAATCCCTTAAACGTGGTCTTATCTTACATTTTGCTGGGTTTGGATGAACATAATGTTAATATACTTTGCATTGTTCTACAACTGCACTGCATGCATCATACCCTCAGGTGTTTATTTTGGTTGCCTTAGTTAGACCCTTGCAGTAGTCAAAAAACCCCTCCTACCAGTATGATGCAGTAGTTTGCCACCAATGCAAATTACAACCACAATATTGTGAATATTGTTAAATGAATAGGTCAGTAAAACGGCATTATAGATATGTCATTTATGCATGCACGTTCTACATCTAAAAATTCCATGTTCCAGGTTGACCAACTGAGCGCAGAGGTTCACGCGTTGAAGAGAAAATATAAAGACAAAGTTCACACAGAAACTCAGACAGAAGAATATATTTGGACTGAAACAGGTGTGTTTTACATGGACAGCATTTACATCGGTGCTTGCTTTTCTCTCTTGCTCAATGGTCTCAAATGTTGCTGTGTTTCTTTACAGACTATTACAACTATTACTATGCCGACTACTATCAGAATACTCAGGCTGTGGACTCCCAGGAAAGTCAGGAGGTCACTCCAGCGGTTGACACCGGTGGTGGCGATGAAGCAGCAGAGGCACCAACAGTGGAAAATGCGGCCGCTGTTGACGTGTCGGGTCAACCTGACAGCAGCATGGTAGTCACAGCAGAGGTGTGTTTTCCTCGGAGAACAAACGTATTAGTTACCGTTAGCTTACATCATGTGTCCTCCAGGAGGGTGATGCAGGATCCATTGCTGACATGTTGAGGGCCACTGCTGAGCAGGCAATGACAGAGACTGGGTTCGTCTTTGACGAGACAACTGGGATGTACTATGACCACAGCACCGGTTTCTACTATGATTCGGTCTGTAAGCATGTTCTCTCTGTCTTTAACACGTCTGTAATGCCACTCATTTGGTCCTACATGCTTTTGTCCTCCTCAGGTCAGCCAGCTGTACTATGATGCCAACACGGGCATTTACTACTACTATGATGCAGAAAGTGGACGCTACCAGTTTCATTCCAAAATTGAGGTTGCGCAAACTGGCGGTCAAGAAGATGGCACAACCGAAAAGAAAGGCCGGTGGTTCAAGAGGGGGTTCAAGAAAACGTCATTACACAGTGATAAGGTAAGTCTTTGTAATATGAGTTGCATATAATCAGTGGTTGACTGCTGGCTTTTGAGCAAACAATGGATTAGATCAGTGGTTCTCAGTTATTTTCTGTCACGACCCTCATGGGGGCCAGAAATGTTATCGGGCCCCCCATTTGAAATACTATTGATAACTGCAAATATCTATTTATCTGTATTGTACAAACTGAATTTAAAACTGAACCCAGGAAAATGCAACAAAATGGAGAGCTGTGAAGTGTATTCAAGAGTCAAATGGCATGTTGAGTAAATATGGACATATTGGCAGGTTTACACTAACATTGAAAGTACTCCGTGCTTCCCTGACAGTTCACCGCTCCCCCCTGTCAGGGGGGCCTGCCCCACTATTTGAGAACCACTGGATTAGATGGATTGTTTTAAATTTACATCCTTATTTCTTTTTGGTTTCCGTCTTCAAATGCATGCTTACGCCCCCATTTATCTCAATGCGAGGCTAGCTGACTAAAAGACTATTCCTCCGACCCAGGTGCACGAGCTGACTAACTCGTTGGCTAATATGAAGATTTGCTCAAACTGGAACACTGCTTGCAAAAGAGGTACACCTTTCCATAGCAATGGCAACTTTACCATAGCATACATATATTAACTGCAAAACAAGAAGTAAAAAGCCATTTGCCAATAAATTGGGTGCCTGGAGACGGTCTATTCCCCGGTAAAATGGGTTCAGGAAAGCTAACAAGTCAGCAACTACGTATGTTTAAGATTTAGCAGTCATAGAAATCCAAATTATGATAGGAGAAAAATAACTAAGTATATGAACCATTTCAGGTGACATTTTTTAGAGCCACAAAGCCGTTAAACTATGAGAAAAATCAGTTGCTTTATAATTTGCTCCATGGCGCCCCCTACAGTTAAAGTGTTAATTTATTTTAAACCACTGTGGTACAGAAATGAACAGCGGGAAAAACAAACTTTGTTAATGAAATATCATATCTGAAGTTAAATAAACAGAACAAATCCTCACATTATTAATAAAACATTGTTTATTGATATAAACATTTTTGCATTTTATTATTGCATTTTAGTGCTAACCTAACCTTTTGCTATGTGTCATAACCCTTTAATTGCCTTTGCTACTTGGAGGGCCTCCCTCTTTACTTGTTAATAAATGGGAGACTGTGGTGAACTGCGTTTGAAGACTGAAACTCTATACTCCCCCAATGTTGCCCTAAATCACATTGGATCTCCAAAGCCAGCATTCCTACTGTCAGTTGACATCACTTGAGGTTTAATTTCATTGCTAACTGTCCAATGACAGGAGTTCCTATTTGATGAGGTCAGGATGGAAGAAGATGAACAGCAAGCAACCAAGCGCAAAAGTAGACAAAGATCTCGCAGTCCTGAGCTGTCTCCGCGAGAAAAAGACTCCAAACGCCAGGGGGACAGGGACAAATCTTCCTCAAAGAGAAAAAAGCATAAAAGTTCAAACCACGATGAGAAGAGAAGATCAAAGAAGAAAAAGAAGAGATCCAAGTCCTCGTCGCGGAAGAAGGAACGGAGTTCGCCGAGTCACAGCGATGGTAACAGTGAGCCTGAGGAGGGGGAGCTCACAGAGTCTGAGAAGGAGCAGTGGGAATCTCCTGCCTCCACTTCTCCTCCCACCTCCCCTTGCAAAAAGAGCCCACAGTCTGAGATGGAGACTCAGTGTCGGGCAGGTGAGCGGTCAATAAGTTGCATCAGCACATGTTCTGGAGCACCAAATCAAATAAGCTGAAGTGGTTAGAGGTTAGGTAGTGTTATTTTGCCGTATTATTGGGTTAAGGCAAGGCAAAGATAATATTGTTCTTGTGCTAATTGCTGCTCCTATTGCTCAATTTGCATGATTCTACATAATGTGGTTCGGGAGAAGTGGCAATTGTTAATGTGGAGAAATAACCATAGTGTTATGTTATTTTTTGTATCATGCCTCATCCTCTCCTTTTCTCACTGTCCCAGAACTCTGGCCACCCTGTGTGAGAGTCACAGTGGTTCGGTCTCCAGTGCTGCAGGTTGGCACATTATTCATCATCACAGCCGACTCCACAGCCACCATCGGCAGGTGTGCTCTATTTTGCTTTCACGCATGTTCTTTCTTTTAGAGAAAATGTAATCTCCCAATTTTCAATCTTCATGTACATTCCCAAGGAGGCTTGTAGTTCAAATTGTCTCCCTCTGTTGCAGAGAGAAAGACATGGACCATGCTATCCGAATAGCAGAAATGGGAGTTAGCAAGGTATGATTCTTAATAGGCAGTAGGATTACTCTCATGTGCATGGTGAAAATGCTGTTTGATGTTATTGGTTGGTTCCAGTTCCATGCTGAGGTTTACTTTGACCAGCAACAGCAGAGCTACATGCTCGTGGATCAGGGTAGTCAGAATGGAACGGTCATCAATGGCAACAGAATCTTACAGGTGAACATTTTCTCCACACCCTTGTGTCACTGTTGTTGTTGCTGGGTTGTTTTTTTTACCTGATTTTTGACCTTCCTCGTCATTTGCAGCCCAAAACGAAGTGTGACCCACACCCACTAACACATGGTGATGAGGTAAAGATGGGAGACACTGTGCTGTCCTTCCATATCCACGCAGGTACAGACACCTGTGATGGCTGTGAGCCTGGCCAGGTGATGGCTCATCTCAGCAAGCACAAGAGAGAGGAGGCGCCAGGTGAGGTCATCCTCAGCATTGGGAATGTACACAATACAAGCGCTGTTTTAAAAATGTTGCC
The DNA here is from genome assembly GCA_024372805.1 of Oostethus manadensis. Classification (NCBI taxonomy): domain Eukaryota; kingdom Metazoa; phylum Chordata; class Actinopteri; order Syngnathiformes; family Syngnathidae; genus Oostethus; species Oostethus manadensis. The sequence continues at coordinate 73,141 of QODF01000371.1, forward strand.
TTTTAAAAACATAATTCGTGTATTCTTATGAGTACCTCAAAGATACTATGGTTGTTTGTGTTGGATTTCATTAGATGTAGCAACACAGTCATTTCAAAGTCATATCTAAAGTAGTACAACACTGCATTATGTTACCTGGTATATTAGAAGGCAGTCTGCCATTATAAAAGTAAAATATTTAAATTAATCTCTGTGTGCTTCACCACAGGGCCCACTCTCAGCAAAGATGATAAAGAAGCGTTGAGACAGAAGGAGCTCAAGCAGATGAAGGCCAAATATGGCCTCCAGGTAACACAGTGCTAATCTTAGTTGTCCCTCTCCCTTTCGGCTGTATCTGTCACTGTTAACCACTGGAGACGCTACCCTGTCCACAGAGTAACGAGTTTGAAGAAGCCAAATCCCTGAGAAACCCAAAATACAAGGACCGAGCCGAGTCCCGTCGTCAGACTGTGGGCAGCGAAGGTGTTTTCCAACAAGATGATGCTCCTGCTTCTGTTCACGTGTACGTCCAAAGTCCCCACTTGTAATATGTTATAGAGCAAAATAGGATGCTTGGTCACTAAATATGTATGTCTGCATTTTGTGTTCTCAAAGGGAGATCAGTGAAGTCAACAAAGGAAGGAAGATGCTGGAAAAGATGGGCTGGAAGAAAGGCGAGGGATTAGGAAAAGGGGGAACCGGAATGAAAGACCCGGTAAGTTTCCACTCAATAGTATTGTTCAATTTTGCTTTCTGCAGCTCCAATTTCAGTGCAACCTGTCGGTCGAGCACAGTGCTAGTCAACCTCGATTTTAGACTGAGTTGGAAAAATATTTTTCCCTTTTGGAAATAAAAGAAAATAAAATTAATTTATTCCAAGGTCAATGTCTTTCATTCACAAGAGGAAGAATTTAATCATAACATATATCATAATCATAACATAGTGTAAAATAAATAAATCTTTGCAAAAAAAACCACGCCCACTGTTTAACCCTGTGATGCTCGTCCAAGGTATATCACAATGTGTAAAAGTTAGGGTTTCAAAACCACTGAAATTGTCCAGCATGGCCACTACATGTAAAAACTTTGTCACGTCCTGTCTTATTCCTAGCAGTTGGAACCGGGCTTTGATGTGTTTAAACCACAGGCGTGTGCTGTGTTGCCAAAAATCGGGTCTAGATAGCACTGGCCTTAGCTGCCTCGTTAGCATTGAGCGGCACCAGTATGGCCACGCTGATGTCATTGTTGTCGGTCAACATTACTCACGTCAAGGATCACCAAACGTGGAGGTATGTTTCCGAACGAGACAGGAGTTGAGGATAAGTGGTATAAACAGCCTACTCTCCGCTGAACAACTAGCAACAACCTAAAAGTCTCAGTTGCTAATAACAATCACATGACGTGGAAACTGAAGTTTGTGGAAAAGTGTGACCTGCACATTTACCCCTGTGAAATAATAATGTAACAACGACTTTTTAAAATGATTTATGCTGTGACCTTAGCCACTTGCTTGCATTTATGTCCCTCACTACTTCGCGGTTCACACATTGCACCCTCACTCTGTTGTATTTTATAAAACGCGATCGCTGTTTTGTGGTTCAATACAGCCTTTTAGTAATTTTAAAAAGAATATTAAAACAAGTTTTACTAATTCTTCGACTAAATTGAGCATTTTCAAGCATAAAAAGGGCCCAATGAGCTAACTAAATACACAAAAATACAAACACTAGGCAGAAGAAACACTCTTTATTGTGAAAAGTAGTACTGTGTTCTACATTGGCCGCTAGGTGTCGGTGTTTGGTGAGAAAACAACAGGAACAAAAATAATAACACAATCATCATAATAACATCGGCTACTCTTGGGGTCATAACACACGACAAGCTAAAACTCCGTCACTCTCTGTCTCTGTTATGTATTCAGGCAGTTATGTGGCAGAATAGATACTGCCATCACACAAATGACTTTGAATCCTCTGCCATACGTGCTGTATTTTGTATTATTTTTTAATGGGACATTTTGCTGTGCTGTTTCTGTAGTGACGATTCCTTGCCAATAAGTAACAGACTTTTTTCTGCTAACTAAACCTTATAGATACTGTACCAATGGAAGGGTTTATATTTTGGTACAAGTCATAACTTTGGACTATATTCTTTTATATGTTTTTTATTTGGATTCATTTTATTACTGGTTCATTTGTCTTTAGATTCAGCTTAAAATCAGGAAGGCCCAGTCAGGACTGGGGGCCTGTTCCACAGTGTCCCTGGATGACGCCAATCTGACCAGATCAAAATCCCAGAAGAATTGGGAGAAAGCACGCGAGAGATTTGCAGACAAGTGCCAGGCTGATATGCCACAATCCACAACACAGACGAGCACGTCCCCCAAAACCTGGGTCAAAGCAGAGACTGAGGCCGTGGACCTTCAAACTGGTGTACATCCAGACTCCCAGAGTTGAACTGTGTGTGCAGGTTTGCTAAAACTGTATCTGACCTCAGCTATTATGGACAACTCTGCAGCACTGCTTTATGAAGAAAAGTCACAATGTGTGCTCGTGGTTCTGAGGGTCCAGCCAGCAGCAGTGCACCACTGCCACTGTGGCGGCCATGGATCGCCCTAAGCAAATATTGACACACTCGAGCTGTATTTCCCACAGTGAGGTCATACTGTGAAGAGACAACTTGTAGGTGTGCTCAGACGTGCACCGTAACCTGCGATTGTAACGTGACTGTGACTGTAGAAATATTATACATAAAACTTCTAAGAAGCTGACGCTGCTTCTGTTATGACTTCATGTTGCTACTGGTGCTATGGAGCACTCAGCCGTGTACCCCATTATGAACACACGCACGCGCTTTCTGACAATCAGCAAATGTCTGACAGTTTGCAGCCTTATCATGTGTGAATATTTGCACGTGCACACTTAGCAAACTCTATTAGCTTAGCATTGGAGCTACACATTTACAATGAACAAGAATACAGAGTGTTTTCTCATGACAACACATGTACATAGAAATGCTATGGGAGGGTGAGGGCACAGAAGTGTCAGCACAGTATCAGTCATTGAGGGTATTAAAGCTTGATTGATTTGACTCACATGACACTGTTGCAGTGACTCCTACTGCTGGCTTGCCTGTTGACCTTCTGACTTATTGTGCCTCCCATGTTGATATTCCTCGTGGTCCAGCAAACGTGGATGCAGCTGCTAGTTTCCCAGACTTGCTAGAAACACTCTTGGTCTTATTGACTTCTTCTAATGCTGCTCCCAAAACTCTTGACATTTGACAGGTAACACCCTCTTGTCTCCTTCCCTATCTCTGCTTTTCTACCTTCACGAAGACTCCTCCCTCATCTCAGCTGTGCACGCTACAAGTACACCACGTGCTGCTGATATTAGTGTTATAAACATGGGCAGGATCATGGTCCATGATGGCATTACCATCCATAAAAAGATGTGATGCATGTAATTCAACAGCAATTGGTTCTTGTTTGATGATTTGGCCCATGGCTTTGTGTGATCTGGACTGAGCAGTTCTTGACACTACAACACTTTTTTTGAGACAATGGACCTATGTTCTTTCAAGTGCAGCCTGTTTTGAAATTATCATGATAAACGTTTAAAGCGATCCCTGCAGGGCACCATCAGCTGATACGAGTGATAATGTAATCTTTTGTTGGCAGACTGTCTGGATCCCTGAGAATGCAGATGTTGTGCAACCTGTGCAGCATGACTGACACATACTGCACAGGTTCACCTGTCACCACCCGAGGCTTTTCCCGAGGCAACTTCAGGCGGAAGTTGAGATGAAAATGTTACATTGTGCTGCCATCACCTCTCACAAGAGGAGGCCTTCCTTTCTTCACATTCTCACTTCGTGGATGATACAGGCTAAATGTCTTCCCTTCTCATACCGCTCATGGTGTCACATACGTGCACACCCAAACTCCCAAGGGACATAGTTGTGTGCTGTATTTCTTCTTAAAGAGGAGTCGAAGTAAAGAGTGTCTCACTGCTAATCCTGAAAGGCATTGTTTTTTTCTTAAATCAACACAAACAAAGATTTCTTTCGCTGTGCGCTTCCAGTTTATCCAGAGGATTCCTCCCACATTCCAAAAACATGCATGTTAGGTTAATTGGCGACTCCAAATTGTCCATAGGTATGAATGTGAATGGTTGTTTGTCTATATGGGCCCTTTAATTGGCTGGCGACCAGTCCAGGGTGTACCTCACCTCTAGCCCAAAGTCAGCTGGGATAGGCTCCAGCTTATATAAAATGTATGTGTGTGGTGGTTGTGGTGTTACAAAAGCAGGGGTTACAGTTAACACATTTATTTACACACATTCTATATTAGACATTTTACATTGAATATTTAATCTCCCAAGTGCTCAAAAAAATAAAGTGTTAACTGTAACTACTCTTGGCCCACCCTGTATACATATATGTAGACTGTGTGTGCATATAAATATTTCCCACTGTGCTTCTAAACAGAGCATAAGATGATGAAATAGAGGCTCAACCCACATTCTTGTGAAGTGCAGCTGGATGGCCGTGTTGTGCAGTGTCGAACAATCATCTCCTGTTTACAATAAACCCAACTGCTCCAGGCAACCACTGTGTGATCACATGAACCGCTCCTGGAACAAGTGACTATGGCCTCGTCGCTCACATTTCCCCTGCACACTGTGGAGAAACGCTTCCGCTTCCACCTTACAGTGCACGACTCCTTCACTGGGATTACACAGCTTAGAAAAAACTCAACACACAGTGGATGGTGTACATAGCAATGGCTTTTTCCTACTTAGAAAAACAAACCATGACCATGTGGGTGCAGCAGCACGCGTCAGCAGCATTGTATAATAGACGCAGCCACAAAAATGATAAAAGCCCTCAAACAGGTGGGGGTTTAAACCTGACAGTGCATAACTAGATCCTGAAATATAATACCATGTCTATGTTCAGATGTACATTGCACGTATATGATTATGTGCTTATATCACATATGACTACATGCAACTAGTGTCTTTGACCTAGGGACTATTATTATTTTTGACACAAAGTATCAACCATGTTTAGGGTGTCAGGGCCAAAATTATTGTGGATTTGTGGCTGAAATTCATACAGAAAATAGTCGAGTTGCAAGTTATCACCTAAAATCATTGTCTTCCTGATCAAGAGATTACAGTAAAGGCAAAGTCATAATATTACTCACTGAGCTTGAAAAATGTCAGGTAAAATGTATCGGTATCAGCAGTCCTGTCTCTGTGTTTACTTGATATCGGATCAATACCAACATTTGCAGTATCGCCCACCCCAAGTCTCCAATGAACCTAACAAGCAAGTTTTTGGACTGTGGGAGGAAACTCCATGCAAGCTCCACACACAGAGCCAAGATTCAAACATAGAACCGCCCCGCTGTGAGGCAGATATGCTACCCAAAGGTGTCCAAACTTTTTCCAACGAGATGCAAGGGCCTCGTTGATTTTTGTAAATCAACACATGTAGATATGTCAAGAAGTTATGTATATTTCAAGAAAAATATCAGCTTGACAAAGCATTTTATTAGTATGAACTTTGGTCTTTGCTCTTTTTTGCCCCCAACTGTACCTTCGAGCGTGGAGGTTATGGTTTTGCCAGGGATTGTGTGGTTGTGTTCAAACTGATTTGAAAAGTTGTGAAGCTAATTTCTGATGCTGCATTCATTAGCTTCACAACAGATATGTGTTAATTTCACGATAAGAGGCATGTGATGTTACACACGTCGGTATCGGTTGCTATCGGACTCGGAAATTGAGAGCTGGACAATATCGGCAAAAAAGCCAATGTTGGAATCCCTACTTTATTCTCATATAATCTTTGACATTATTCCCACATTATACAGTATTATATTTTCCCCCAACCTAATTTTCCTTTAATTTTATTGTTTGTTCATCATAATATCATGAATTAAAATATATATATATATTTTCAATATTTAAACTTTATGCTACTAAAATTACTTTGTTTTTCCCACATACTATTACCATTTGATTCTCGTAAAATAGCATATTTTTCTCATTAAAAAATGACTTTTTTTCCTTTAATATTTTGGCTTTATTCTCGTGACGTTACAGCGTGTGTTTTTTTCCTGTAGTTTTTTTTTTTATTCAAACTATTTCAACTTTCTTCTTGTAAATTTTCTTTCGTAATTAGAACATTATGACATTCCAATAATATTTTGATGTTCTTTTGTGCAACATAATTTTAAACCATACAACTTTATGTAGCGTTTTGTGTTTTTCACAGTATTGCAACTTTAAAATATAACACCTTTTTTCAATATTTCAACTTCATGCTACTAAAAATACGTTATTTTCTTCTCGTAATATTATTCTCATAAAATTACGACTTTTTCTCATTAGATTACAAGATTTTTTGCTTAATATTTTGACTTGTAAAATTACTGCTCAGCTATTAATTTTGGCTGCTTTCTTGGTAAATTATATTTTTAGAATGTGCCGTGGGCCACTAAAAATAGCCGCAGGGGCCACAAATGTCCCTTGAGCCACACTTTGGACACCACTGTCCTAACCATGGAGATTAGAAAGAGATGGAGATTATAAAGTATCTATTGATCTTGTACCACCGTGCTGCCCTAAGACTGGACATTGCATGCTAATTTGCCCTTAAAATTTAGTTTGCATTGCTAAAACAAGACACAATTCTGCTCTTGAACGGACTTGTGTAAAAATGGGTGCGTGGAAAGGAAGTGAAAGGGGTGGGTAGAGGTTGTTAAAGCCTCTTTAAAGGTCACATGACCTCCAACTTTTTTTTTTGGTCAGAGGAAATGTTTCTCATGCCAGGCACATTCCAGCATCTCTTTATTTTTAATGACAACAAACAAAAAAGAAGTTACATGATGTGAAATATGGTGATGATTAACCCATCCTGTATCCTGTTTAGGGTCACATATGAGCTGGAGTCTATCTCAGAAATGGGGGTACACTGTGGACGGGTCATCAGTCAGTCCATCTCAGGGCACTTTAAATGGTAAATGATAATGCGTGGTCCCGTTTTTAAACAGCAAAGGAGGAAACTCCCTGCCTGCTACTGATGTCACACAAGAAAGCTCCTTTCATGCCAAAAATTCTTGGTGAACTATGCTACCGTGGAAAACGTTCCTAGTGTGACTTGTGTCCGAGCCTCAGGGCGTCTCCCTTATGTGACCTCATCATCCAAGAAAAGCCTCCAAAAACCTCAGCAGCCCACTCGCCCACACAATGCAGTCACATTTTAAAAAAACAGGCCTGTTTTGCACCCGTGTTTCATTCAAGAGCATCCGTCTCTCCGCTCAATGTGTGTGTTTGTGTGTGTGTGCCAGATCAGCATCCTGTATATACTGCATGACTGGAACTCCATCAAATGTAGATTTTTTTTAAAGTTCTACTGCTCTCTTTTACAAAGAAAACATTGTATCAGCTACCTGTCAGACTACAGTCTGCTGTGTACTGCAACACACACACACCACAAACTGCTGGGTCAACTAGTTAGGGGAATTATGGATTGATGAAAAGATGCTTTGTGTTCAAGCAAAACAGAAAAGCTGCCACACACACACACACACACACACACACACAACATAACCAACACATTCCATGTATGGTGGCACTGTACTGGCCAAAAGTCATCCCATCAGGACCAGAGCACCTTCCAAAAACAAAGTCGTCACTTCTCCTACCTTGGTTTGTCCGAGCACATCTGCTGTGAAGCTTGTCTGGTAGTAGATGAAAAAAGAGTAGCCTGTGTGCGGCTAGGCGCCTCACTTGTGAGCTCCTGTGTGCGTGGTGGAGCTCTGTCCATGTGGCTTGTATGGGGAAGAGGAAATCAAACTCCTAGGCAACAAGCCACAGACACACTGGACTTTTTAAAGACACAGCAGTCACAGATCTGACATGTCAACTGCTGTAGAAGCTGACATGCAATGTGTTACGGCCCCGCTTTGTTCGGCTTTACTTGAGCATTGAACGATGACGCCATCCCCGAATGTCCCAATATACAGTTCGTTTTGTTTTCGTAGCTAACGTTTATATGTTGGTTATTGTGAAGTGTATTACAGTGTATTAAACGCTACCATAGTCCTACCGGAGGCGGCAGACCGCGCACGTCGCTGCAGACAGACCCACGCCAGTGTCTCCCTCTAGCGTTGTTTTCTCAGAATGCAGCCACCTGCAACACATCGTCACCCCGCTACATTGGAAAACTAAAGATATAAAAGAAATGCATGCAACGTATGAATGGATGCAATCGATCAAATACATTTATACAAATACAAATAATCATATCCAACCCTGGAAACACACAATAGATAGTAAATTCTAAATATTTTATTTATAAGCGGCATAGAAAATGAATGCATGAATGAATCCTACTCTTTAGTTCCCCTGAAAGCATTCCGATGTTTGGCCGTTCCATGTGTGTGTCTATTATTCAAGTTTTTTCCGCCATTTGCTGGTGGGGCAGGAACAAAACGTGGGTTGTGCATCGATGGGAACCTCTGGGGATGGGATTATCTGTTTTTATTTCGATTCGTGGTTTTGATGCCCACTTCATCCATCCATTTTCTATGCCGCTTATCCTCATTCGGGTTGAGGGGATGCTGGAGCCTATCCCAGCTGGCTTCAGGCGAGAGGCGGAGTACACCCTGGACTGGTTGCCGGTCAATTGCAGGGCAGACAAAGAACCATTCACACTCACATTCATACCGATGGAAAATTTAGAATCGCCAATTAACCTAACATGCATGTTTTTGGATTGTGGGAGGAAACCCGAGTACCCCAAGAAAACCCACACATGCATGGGGAGAATATGCAAACTCCACATGGAAATGTTCAACGGAGATTGGAACCCAAGTCTTGCAAATCTCCTGACTGTGTGCCCAACATGCTAACCACTCCAGCACCGTACAAGTGCCCACTTCACTGACTTGTACTTGCGGACACCAACAAAGAAGAAGCGGCTAAAAAGCCTTAACTTCATGAAATAGAGCGGTCAACATATTGATATCATGCAAAAAGGGTGCACGACCACCAAGATTGATGTTCACACATTTGGGGTGTAGAAACAACAAAGTACCCCGTCTATGTTTTCATCGGACTTCCTCTAAGCAAAGTAAAATCAGGGATGTCAAACAATAAATGGCGTCTGTCTCAAGTCAATGCTAGCTGATGTGGAAGTTCAGTGTAAATGCAGGACAGGAGCTATGGCTGGGGCTATTGCTCAGCAAGTTTATCATTTGCACAGTCCTTCATCCTCGGCAAAAGTCAAGGCCCTCTCATTTCCTGCCTTCAAAATAAGGGTGTCATGAATAGCTTATACCCAACATCTTTTGTAAGTAAAATTTATATTCAAGTTGAATGCTTGAAAATAGTTGATAAATAGTTAATATAATTGAACAATTCATTGAGAAGACGCAAACTTTTATGACCCTGCCTTTTAAAATCATTGGTATCAAAAATCGTTAGGAACCGGAATCGGAACAGGAATCGGAACCGGCATCATTCAAATTCAAACGATGCCAACAGGGGGGGAAGCGCCACCAGGAATTTTGGGGCCCATGAAACAAATATCACATTGGGTAAACACCGCCACCCCCCCGCTACATCTCTAGAACCTTACCTGACCCAAGAGCTTTACATACCAACTCTGAAGGTTTGCAGAGTCTTGCTTTTTAGTGTTTGATCCTACCAGTGTATTTTTACTGGTAGTCAGTTGTCCATGCCTGGCGACCAGTCCAGGGTGTGCCCCACCTCCCGCCTGAAGACAGCTGGGATAGGCTTCAGCATACCCTTGACCCTAATGCGGATAAGCGGTATAGGAAATGGATGGATGGGAGTTGTCCATGTGACAATCTGCATATACCGGAGTACGCAATTCACTATTTGCCACAGGAGAACACAACAAATGTGCTAAAGGTCGTCTTTTACAGTCTCACTGTCATGTTTACTGAAAAGTTCCAAAATGCTTTTGACATTGATGATGAACTTGCATATACACTACATTAACTTTTACACCTGCCCACACCTGCCCCTCCGTGAATCACCACCTTAACGTGGTGGAGGGGTTATAGTGCCCGAGTGATCCTAGGAGCTACGTTGTCGGGGGCTTTATGCCCCTGGTAGGGTCTCCCAAGGCAAACAGGTTCTAGGTGACGGGCCAGACTAAGAGGGATTCAGAAGACCCTATGAAGAACGATAAAAGGAGTGACTGCACCTCGCCCGGACGTGGGATACCGGGGCCTCACCCTGGAGCCAGGCCTGGGGGAGGTGGTCGCAGGCGAGCATCTGGTGGCTAGGCCTTCACCCGTGGGGCCTGGCCGGGCCTAGCCCGAAGAAGCCATACGGGAACCCCCCCCTGCAGACCCACCACCTGCAGGGGCAAGCATAAGGGTCCGGTGCAATGCGATTTGGGCAGTGGTCGAGGATGGGTGTCCGGGCGACCTGGTCTTCGGCCGCCAAATCTGGTTCTTGGGACATGGAATGTCACTTCTCTGGTGGAGAAGGAGCCCAAGCTTGTGGAAGAGGCGGAGACATTCTGACTAGATATAGTCGGACTCACCTCACCTCAACGTCTGGCAGAGTTTCCCGTTCGTCGAGTCTTCAACTCTCATCTCCGGCAGAGCTTCGCCTGCATCTCGAGGGAGGACCGGGATATTGAGTCCGAATGGGCCATTATCCGTGCCTCCATTGCTGAGGCAGCCAGTTGTAGTTGCGGCCGCAAGGTGGTCTGTGCCAGTCGTGGTGGCATTCCCTGAACCCGATGGTGGACACCGGGGGTTAGGGCTGCTGTCAAGCTGAAGAAGAAGTCTTATCAACCATGGATGGCTTGCGGGACTCCTGAAGCAGCTGACGGGTACCGGCAGGCCAAGCGGCACGCGGCTTTGGCGGTGGTCGAGGCAAAAACTCGGGTGTGGGAGGAGTTCGGTGAGGGTATGGAGCACGACTTTCGGTCGACCTCGAAGAGGTTCTGGCAAACCGTCCGACACCTCAGATTTGGGGAAACAGCCCCCAGTTCACACTGTTTACAGTACGGACGGGGGCTTGCTGACCTCGATTGTGGATATAGTTGGTCGGTGGAAAGAAATACTTTCAGGCCCTTCGCAATCCCACTGACATGCCTTCCGTAGAGGAAGCAGAGTCTGAGGATACGTACGTGGACAGTTCATCACCATGGCTGAGGTAATTGGGGTAAAACAACACTCTTAAACACTCATTAAAACACTCCCCAATGGCAAGGCTCTGGGGGTAGACGAGTTCCGCCCTGAATTCCTCAAGGCTCTGGATGTTGGGGGACTGTGTTGGTTGACACGCCTCTACAACATTGCATGGAAGTCGGGAACAGTACCTCTGGACTGGCAGACCGGGGTGGTGTTCCACATTTTTAAAAAAGGTGACCGGAGGGTGTGTTCCAACTATAGGGGGATCACACTTTTCAGCTTCCCTGGGCAAGTCTACTGCAGAGTGCTGGAGAGAAGGGTACCACCATTAGTCGAACCTCGGTTACAGGAGCTGCAATGTGGTTTTTGTCCAGGTCGCGGAACACTGGACCAGCTCTACACCCTTGCAAGGGTACTGGAGGGTATGTGGGAGTTTGCCCAACCGGTCTACATGTGCTTTGTAGACTTGGAAAAGGCATTCGACCGTGTCCCTCGTGGTGTCCTGTGGGGGGTGCTCCGGGAGTACGGGATCGGTGGCCCGCTACTTTGTGCCATTTGGTCCTTGTACAATCGAAGCAGGAGCCTGGTTCGCATTGCCAGCAGTAAGTTGAGCTTGTTTCCGGTGAACGTTGGCCTCCGCCAAGGCTGCCCTTTGTCACCGATTCTGTTCATAATCTTCATGGACAGAATTTCTAGGCGCAGTCAAGGTGTTGAGGGAGTCCAGCTTGGTGACCTTAGGATCTCGTCTCTGCTATTTGCAGACGATGTGGTCCTTATGGCCTCATCAGGCTGTGACCTTCAGCGTTTACTGGAGCGGTTTGCAGCTGAGTGTGAAGCTTCTGGGATGAGACTCAGCACCTCCAAATCCGAGGCCATGGTTCTCAGTCGGAAACGGGTGGACTGTACCCTCCGGGTTGGGAGTGAGGTCTTGCCTCAGGTGGAGGAGTTCAAGTATCTCGGGTTCTTGTTCACGAGTGAGGGAAGGTTGGAGCGTGAGATCGACAGACGGATCGGTGCAGCATCTGCAGTAATGCGGTCGCTGTACCGGACCGTCGTGGTGAAGAGAGAGCTGAGCCGGAAGGCAAAGCTCTCTGTTTACCGATCGATCTACGTTCCCACCCTCACCTATGGTCATGAGTTATGGGTCATGACCGAAAGAATGAGATCGCGGATACAAGCGGCGGAAATGAGTTTCCTTCGTAGGGTGGCTGGACTCACCCTAAGAGATAGGGTGAGGAGCTCGGCCATCCGGGAGGAGCTCAGAGTAGAGCCGCTGCTCCTTCACATCGAGAGGAGCCAGTTGAGGTGGCTCGGGCATCTAGTCCGGATGCCTCCCGGGCGCCTCCCTGGTGAGGTGTTTCGGGCATGCCCAGCCGGGAGAAGGGCCCGGGGAACACCTAGGACACGCTGGAGGGACTATGTCTCACAGCTGGCCTGGGAACGCCTTGGTGTCCTTCCGGTGGAGCTGGAAGAGGTCGCCGGAGACCGGGAAGTCTGAACTTGCCTACTGAAACTGCTGCCCCGGCGACCCAGACCCGGATAAGCGGAAGAAAATGGAATGGAATGGAACCTGCGAACACGGCTGACATGCAATGATTGACATGTCATTGAACGGTGTGTGTGTAATATATGCATATATGTAAGTAGCTATTATACATATTAACACGTGTTTTATTAATACTATATATACATGTTATATTTTGTGCAAGTTATTATTAGTTACCACAATCAACGTTTGAGTGTTTTTCTCTTTAGCGTGTGCCTTTTTGTTCTAGTTCTCCCAATATTTACTCTTTCAAAAATGTTATTTCTCAGGGTTGGCCGCACGTTGGACACTCGGGTAATATTTGCGTGTGCATCGTGGCCCCGGTGCAGGTATAGGACTGAGCAGAGGCTGCGGCGTGCAGCGGGGCTGCAGCGGGGACGTGACATCACTCGCAGTGCAGCATGCAGAGGGGACGGCGGCAGCTTGGCCATATTGTGCACCAGATCCTCTCCTCCACACAGCGGCTGCGCGCGGCGTGCATGACGCAAACAACGAGCAGCGTTGGAAGACGAAGCCCCGCAGGAGACAACACCTCTTTGAATAATAGTTAAGAAACGACAGCCTACTCGGCCGACCAGGTGAGCGATTTGTGGGATTTAGTCGGCGATGCATCAGGATCGCCGTGTCGACGCGGTTTGTTTTTCACGGTCCATAAACGCAACACATCCCAGCCTGGCGTGGTCATTGCTGCTTTGTATTATGGATGGCAGGACAGTTTTATGCCGCTAGGATAACTTTTATCATGCCAGCTGTATAGATGATGGTTGTAATAAAGGCCGGGGTACCCCCCCTCCCCCCCTTCCTTTCCTTTCTTCCTCCTCCTCCTCATCTCCCTCTTCCAGGTTGGTGTGCCCACAAAATGGTTAAATTGGGGAATAATTTCAGTGAGAAAAACAATGGGAAGGTGGTCTCCGAGGATGGATTTGACACCATCCCCCTCATAACACCTTTAGATGCCAGTCAGCTCCATTTCCCAGCACCAGACAAGGTAAGAGCTCATGTTACAGTAGCCATTTGAAGAAATAGTATTTACCATGTTGATGGCGCATTCAACGCTTACTATATTATATTATATATATATAGTGGTGTACTTTATTTTGGTTACATTAAGGATGTAACACGTGAACGAGTCTGAAAAGGAGTAGGAAGAAGCAGAACTTATGGCCATTCATGTGAGACAAAATCAGTTTCAGCGTATTGTACTTTATTAAAAAGCAATACATTGATTGTATACATTTTTATTATTACTTTTTTTTTTAAGCACATTTTCGTGGCCACAATAGTCACAGAATATAACATTTTGTAATAGTTTTTAAATGATTTATTTTTAAATATTTGTTATTTTTGTTATAATTTTTAAAAAACAAAATATATTGTTATACAATACAAATGTATTTTAGATTAAAAATAATGATACTATTGAATAGAAACTACTAATTACTATTATTGATGTTATTAGTAGTGTGCAAATAACTTTTCCATAAATAATTATTCTAAAAGTGTCTCAAATTGACAGTGTGAGTACAGTGTTAGACTGTGCAAGTGTACCTAATGTTGTGGACAATATGTCTCTACTGTCTGTGTGCTTGGTTCTAGGTTGTGGTGACGACAAAGACGGATTATGATGGCGAGAGCAAAAAGGGGAAGATCCGATCTCCCAAAATTGCAGAATTCTCAATAAGCATCATCGAAGGCGTATCTGAGCGACTCAAAGTAAGACACCCTCACGTGCACAGACCTCTGACACACCCTCATTTATGTTAGCTGTGACCCACTTTCACGTCCCCACACACACGAGGACATAATGCAATGTGATGCTTCACTTAACCCCTCCCCTCAAACTCATTAAATCGGCTGCTGCCATGGCGATGGCCTCCAAATGGCAGCATCTCCCCCACCTTCCTCACACCTCTCTAACTGGAACATGATCTTAACATATGCTTCTATCTTGGTACCAATGTTCATATCAACAGATGAGGTACGCTCCAAGACTCTTTTAAGATCACACCGGAGCTTAAAAGAATCACAGGAGTCCTTCCTTCAAAGATCTACTAGAACCTCCTGTTGCTCAGCTGCTCTGATGTGCCACTCGGGGATTTCAAAGTCTTCTGAGGGGGTAGACGCCGCATAGAATTCATGCTCTCTGATTGTATCCCACCATAGAATTCTTAAATAGAAATGCGTAAGAATGATATATGAGTTTGGTGGACACTTTAGTACGTCATATTTGGCAGTATATTTCTCTCCTCTGAAGCCCCTCCCACCTCAGAGAAACACCAGTAAGTGTTACATAACCCCTCTGCAGATGCAAAATATTTCACTGACTTGTTTTCAGAGTGATTCAGTCATCGCCGTCTTTAAACAGTTGTCTTATTGCTATTTTTTTTTTAAATTTGGTTTCTCCTTCAGGTGACCTTGCTGGTGATCTGTGCCCTGGCCTTCTTGGTGTGTGTGGTGTTCCTGGTGGTCTACAAGGTCTACCAATATGAGCAGCCTTGTCCCGACAGCTTTGTTTACACGGTAAACTTCTTCTATACTCCGTTGTATTGTTTTTAAGCCTCGGTGGTGGGGGTCGCTGTGTTTATGCACGTAAAACCCTCCTTTGTCATCATTGTGTCTGCTTTCAGGCGACTGTACGGCTGTCATTTACATTTCTTGAAAACGTGACAATTTTAGCTTGCAGCTGTTAAGAACCCCGTTGGGAAAAGAACCATAATGAACAACCATGGGAATAGCACCTTGTGATTTTCCAAGCGAAAGCAATAATGCAGTCAAAGTTTCCCTCAGCCAAATTGTGTCCCTGGGGAAGTATTTAGTTAGATGCATGTTTTGGAGTTATACAATTACACGGGAAACAAATTGTTCAGTAAATTACACGGCAGCAGCTGTACCATTACACCACTGGGGAGTGACAGATGGACAGATGAATTCTGGCGTTTTATTCTCTTATTCTGTTGTGTGCTGTCAATCATTGCGGCAAAGAGTGCGGTGACAGATTACTCATCTAGTGGGATTACTCATGCAACCCCCACTGTACTAATAGTACCTCAAATGAAAAACCTGAATCATAACTTTACATAAACTCCCAGATATATTTAATACAATTAGATTAACATCAAGATTCGATTAACGTCTATCGATAAAACTATTTTTTATTTCCTCTTAATTGAATCCTTGACTAGACACCCTACAGACACTAATGATGTAATGACAAGGTAATGGATAATACACTGATACAACAATATTAGAAATACAAGAATAACAATTAACGCACAAGAAATTCAGCTAAACGTTGCCAGTTTAGTGATGGAAACTAGAACTTTTAGCAGCAGCACCGAACATAGGACGGGTATGAAAATAGTATTTGTTAAATACAAACTAAAAACTCCCATATAAAGTTGAATCTGTTTTTGCTGACTTATTATGTGTACATTTTTTTTTAACCTTGTTTTAATCTACCTTCTTTCTGTGGAGCAGCAAGGTCGCTGCATGCCGGCCGGGATGTATGCCAACTTCCCCCATCAGGTCCCCGCAGGCCGCGGGCGCCTCTTCACCCTCATCAACCATTACAACATCGCCAAGCAGACCATCACTCGGTCAGTATCGCCATGGATGACCATCATGTCAGAAGAGAAGGTCACCCAGCAGGAGACTGAGACAGCCCAGAAGCTGGCCTAACTGCCTGGAAGGTGGAGAAGGGCCTCGCCTGCTGAGGAAGAATAAATAATAATATGGTTGTGCCATTCAAGCAAACCTGTGGCTTTCTGAGCTTGTGCTGCCCTGAGGCGCAGTGTGACGTCTTCAAAGTCAGCTGACGTCCATCAACTGTGACGTTTGGAAATTCTGATCAGCAGACTGAGGCTGGGTTTGTTTGAATAGCATATGTTGTTATTTATTGACACGCATCTGAGTGGCATATACGTGTACAATATACGCCACAAACACACACACAGTCTTGATATTCAGTTTGTACATAAACACACAGTAGGAGTCAACTTAGTGAAATGACCGTGAACCATGTAATATTTGTGTTTAGATGCACATGCACGCGCCACGATAAAAGAGCAGTTTGCTTGGAGTCACTTCAGATAGAACTTGTTTTACTACAAAATTGTAGTATACTGTAGTCATCGAGCCACGTTCACATAAATGCTAAACTGAGGTGTGAAACATATTCACAAGAATGTAGTAGGAAGTAAAAAAAAATTGCAGTCATTGCAAAGAATGTAGGAATAAAAGAAAACATGAAAACACACCCGCATTCTAATATGAACGCCTACTAAATTGTCGTGACAGTCGACACAACTTGGGACTGGCTGCACCAGCAAGAAAATGTATTTTGTAACAATTTTCGCTTGTGTTGTTTTGACCCAAACTGCTTTCTACATACAATATTGCTGTCGAAGTTATTTTGTTCTGAAGTATTATAAAAGATAAAGTCTCCATTTTTTTGTGAACACAGTCTGCTTTTGCAGGTTATGTAAGATGAAGGCTACACATTTCATGGCATCATTTTTATGCTGCTGTACTGAATGTTTATGCTTTGATGGGAACGACGCTGTATTGTGCAACACCGCCATTGCTGTTACTTTGTTTGAGATGAAAATTTTGATAGTTGCTTGTCCTGATGCTTTTTTTCTCCTGTACTTGTCTGTTAAATGGTCACAAATGCCTACTTTTCATACAATGTAATAAGTACCATTGAAGTGCATTTGCTACATTAAATGTTAAATGAAGGATTGAAGTGCCCACGTTTCTCACCAACATCCTTGCCAAATCTACATAATGAATTGATTGCATTTACAATTGTACATAAAAGATGATGCAGATGTTCAAATGTCTTCCAGCAAGGGTCGCCTACAGAAAATTCAGGCAATTTTGATACATTTTGTGCAGAAAAGATGCTAAAACCAATCCAATGTAGGTCAACTGTGTAATATCTCACAATGTTCCCCTTTGAACACCCCTGGCAAAAGAAGGCCTCAGTTTTTTGCTGCTCTTGATTTGATCTAAAAGCTTGACATAGATCGGAACTTATCATCTGTTACCAAATCATAGCCTGAGCGCCAGAAAACGAATGACGAGAAAGTGAGAGATTAGCTGCTTTAATAGTCATCCATTCTGCTGCTGCAACAGAACATTGTCAACATTTGATTTATGGATTTATGGACATATTATTGTTACGTAAAATTAAAACAAAAACAAAAACAAAAATCCCACAAGACCACAAAGCCAATGTAATACAAGTCTGTGGGGAAACTTCAAGTGCATTAAGGTTGTGGTTAAAAAGGAGGAGGAGGAAGAGAAAGCCCATTGATGTGATTGATTGATTGATTGATGTTTTACAGCCAGCCAAGACCATCACTTCCTTCCAACAATTAAAGTGGACATTGTGCTCGAATGTTTAACAGATCTCTGGCCATGACGAGGCTGACGGAATCTCTGTTAACAGTCTGACTTTGTAGTCCAACATGACAAAACAACTCAGTCTGAGCTGTCATCATCTTCACCATGCATTGGTCCATGGTGGTGGCTCCACTAGCTGTCATACCAGTCCAGGAAGAGCAGCGAGAAAGAGCACATGACCAGGAAGAAGAGGATCCATACACGGAAGCCAGCGTTGTTTTTGATCGCCTACTCACAAAAACAAAGAAAAAAAAGACTTTTAAACACCAACAACTAGGGATGTCATGAAACACTCAAGTCACGAGACAAGATGATACTCGAGAGTGGGTCTACGAGAACGAGGCGAGACAAAATTTTAACATTACTTTTTAGGAAAGTACTATAAAAATTTGACCGTTTATTGTAATCTACTAATTTATTTTCTACTACGTTACATTCTTCTGTGTATGCCACTGGCCCCGCCGTCACCCACCGAGGCAAAAAGATTGTATGACTGACTAAAAGGCTCATCATGTTCATGCCGTTGTTCTATGGAACAAATGCACCTAGGTGCTGAAAGCAACTCTTCCTGTTTGGAGGTGTTAGACGAGGACAACAGACATGCATGCACATGGCAATATATTATTTCATTTATTGTGTAATTCATTTATTATCGTCCAATCCCTGGTGCCCACAAGACATTTCTTTCGGAACAAGAAATCACGTGACACCCGCTACCGGCATCTGCTTTTTCATATCAAACTATCAGACAGTGGAATTTGCTTCCAGACCATTTGAAACTGTCTGTAGATTTAAATCATTTTAGTAATCAGTCGAAAAAGTATATTTTAGAAAATCAACGGTGTCAGCATTAGTTATTTTAAGATTATTGTGATTTTACTACTAAATATTTATGTGTAAGTATGTGTATGAGTAGCTATATTTATATGTTTATGTGTGTATATGTATGTATGTGTGTATATATACTGTATGTGTATGTATATATGTGGGTATATTTGTGTATGTAAATGTATATACGTATGCAATTGTATTTATTTATTATTATTATTATATATTTTCCGCACGGTGGATGAGTGGTTAGCACATTGGCCACACAGTCAGGAGATTTTGAAGACCTGGGTTCAAATCTCCAGGCGGGCATCTCTGTGTGGAGTTTGCATGTTCTCCCCGTGTGTGTGTGGGTTTTCTCCGGGTACTCCGGTTTCCTCCCACATTCCAAAAACATGCATGTTAGCTTAATTGGCCGCTCTAAATTGTCCATAGGTATGAATGTGAGTGTGAAATGTTTGTTTGTCTTTGTTTGTCTATATGTGCCCTGCGATTGACTGGCGACCAGTCCAGGGTGTACCCCGCCTCTCGCCCAAAGTCTGCTGGGATAGGCTCCAGCATCCCCGTGACCCTAATGAAGATAAGCGGTATAGAAAATGAATGAATGAATGAATTATGTATTTTTCTGGTTTAATGACATAACAGTGTTGAATGTACAGATGCTAAGGTTAAAGATAATTTAGTTTTGATATGTTTATTATGAAATGTATTATAATGTGTTTACTTGTCCAGGGACTGCAGAAGGAAAGTAGCAGTAGCTAAATCTGGTGCAGATCATCTTTTCTGTGAAAAATTCATGATTTTGTACATGGTCCCAGGCAAATTACCAATAAACTAAACTAAACTAAACTAAACAACCAAAAAAAAAACAAGAAACATAATATGTTTGTTAGTTGAAGCTCACCTCCCGTATATCCTCATTGCCTTCTTTAACGTTCTCTGTAGCTCCAACGACCAACTGGTGAATGTTATCTATCTCCGTCTCCTGGCATGACAAGTGCATGCAAGTGCACAAAACAAGCAACATGTTAGTCACAGGACTTCACATGTTGAACCCAGCAGCAACTTCACACAAGTCAACTTACTTGTTGGAGGACTTTCTCCGAAAAGATCTCCTGCAGTCTTGAGATTTCCACCACCTTTCCCTCAATTTGTCTGATGGAAGAAAGAGACAAACATAACGTGTCTGGCAAATGTGAGCTGGACAGGACACCTTCCAACTGAGTTATCCAGTCAAAAGGTATACATAACTCACCTCACTTCATCCACCAGGTTGTTCATTTCACTGACGAGCCGCTGGTTTTCCTGTTCAAACTGCGCAGAGGCAAACAACACTTGTGCTAAGATACTGAAGTCTCATACAGTTAGTTGTGCTCATAAGTTTACATACCCTGGCAGGATTTATTATATCTTTGGCTATTTCTCTGAGAATGTGAATTATAACAAAAAACTTTTTTTCCACTTATCTGTAGTGGTTGGGTGAAGCCATTTATTGTCAAACAATGTGTTTTACTGTTCTTAATCATAATAACATTGTTTTTAAAATCACAAACGACCCTGATAACACGTTTACATACCCTGGTGATTTTGGCCTGATAACGTGCACACAAGCTAACACAATAAGGTTTGAATGGCAGGTAAAGGTAACCATCCTCACCTGTGACCTGTTTGCTTGTAATCAATGTGTGAGCACAAAAGGTCTGTGAGTTTCTGGGCTCCCAATAGAACCTTGCATCTTTCATCCAGTGGATCTACGGGAAAAAGTAAGTGAACTGTATAAAACCGGAAAGTTTTTTTTTTTTTTTTCCAAAGATATCCAAAGAACTGAAAATGCCAATCAGCAGTGTTCAAACTCTGATTAAGAAGTGGAAAATGAGAGATTGTATTAAAACCAGACCACGGTCAGGAAAACTAACAAAAACCTCTGCTGTAACTGCCAGGAAAATTGCTATGGATGTAAAGGAAAACCCAGAAATAAAGTCATATGAAATAATGGACTCTCTGAAAAAATGTGGTGTGGCTGTTTCAAGATGCACAAAAAGGAGGCACTTGAAGAAAAATGGGCTGCATGGTTGAGTCGCCAGAAGAAAGCCATTACACGCAAATGCCACAAAGTAGCCCGCTTACAATACGCCAAACAGCACAGAGACAAGCCTCAAAACTTCTGGAACAAAGTCATTTGGAGTGATGAGACCAAAATTTAACTTCTTGGCCGCAACTATAAACACTACCTTTGGAGAGGAGTCAACAAGGCCTATGATGAATGAACACAGTTCTCACTGCAAAACACGGAGGTGGAACGCTGATGTTTTGGGGATGCGTGAGCTACAAAGACACAGGAAACTTGGTCTAAACTGATGGAAAGATTGCATGCTGGCAGGCATGTTATCAGAAAATACTGGAGGAAAATTTGCACTCATCAGCCTGGAAGCCTGGAAGAATATTTGGACGTTCCAACGTGACAATGATACAAAACACAAGGTCAAGTCCACTTGTCATTGGTTACACCAGAATAAAGGGAAGGTTCTGGAGTGGCCGCCTCAGTTTCCTGACCTCAACATTATTGAGCCACTTTGGGGAGATCTCAATTGTGCAGTTAATGCAAGACAGCCCAAGAATTTACAGGAACTGTAGTCTTTTTGCCAAGAAGAATGGGTTGCTTTACCATCAGAGAAAATAAAGAACCTCATCCACAACTACCACAAGAGACTTCAAGCTGTCATTGATGTTAAAGGGGGGAACACAAGGTATTAAGAACTCGGGTATGTAAACTTGTTATCAGGGTCATTTGGGAATTTTCTGTTGTCAGTATAATTTAAAATGACTAAACTTTGTTGTTTGACAATAAATGGCTTCACCCAACCACTAAACATTAGGGGGAAAAAGTTGTTGTCATTCCTATTCCCTGAAAAATGGCCAAAAAATATAAATTATGAATAAATTCTGCCAGGGTATGTAAACTTATACAATTTACTTGTCGTGTGGACTGTTTAAGGCCCGAGTACAAAGGATGAAAACAAACCAAAGTGTGCTAGCCCATCAGGCCAGGCGTAGAAGTTTGATATTTCAGGGGTCCTGAACATGAAGCACCAGAACTTACTCAGCAGCACCCCCATACTTATTAATAGCCCCTCCTAACAATTAAACGGATCGTCACCAAATTTGATGGAGATAACTGTCATGAAAAGACGCACACAAATAAATACTATAATATAAATAAATACAAAGTCAGACATTTTGGTTTGGACTGATCATTTAGGACCAAAACCAGGAGTTGTACTTTTGATGGACTCTTCCTTGGGACTTTGACCAAACCCATCCACACCATGGATACTAAACAAGTAGACAATAATAAATTGCAAATGATTTTAGCCTACGCTAGGATGTGGGCAGGACATGGAGACAAACTTTGATCATATCGCTGATGATTCGCCACAAAAACTCAGTGGCAACAGGGAATTACAAAAAAGGTCTAATGGCACAAGGAGAACGGAGAAGTGACACGGAGCATGACGTTCATTTCTCTGTGTGCGTCATATGAACAAACAAGTAAGTTTAATGATTATTTCATTCATTAATCGTGAAGATTTCATTAATGTGTTCCAATCCCTGCACAATGCTGTGGTGAATGAGCATTGTCTTGGTTGTATGTATTTTTTGTTAACTTAGGACACTACTTTATTGGTGGTTGTTAACATTCCCCTTCAATTTGGTATTCAATTAATAAGCAGACTTAAAGCAGCCATCTTGAGTGGACAAACAAAGTAATGCACAAATGCAAGCAATTCAAATGAAAGGATGATAACATCAGACTGGAATAAAATATATGTAGGTTGATTACTTATTATTTCTGTTTATCAGTGATCATGTGAGACTTAATCAAAATGCGACCATGCTCAATACACATTTTCGACCCAGACTTACTATAAAATTAGTTAACCAATTAATACTGTTCAATATTTGAAGTTATTCAAGATAAAATATGTGATAAAGATAAAAATAATTTTAAAAATGTGTGCAGGAGTAGTAGTCTGAATGGACGCCACTGTAATAAGTTTGGGAACCACTGTTACAGAGGACCACAATACAGTACTGTCTATTCCACAAGAGGAGCAGAACACAACCAGAGTGAAACTGCTTCATCTAGTGGTGGAATTGGTTAATTACAGTTTTAAACTCAAAGGGTCACGTATAGTACAATACACACGTTTATCAAGGAGTTACCATGTTTAGCCAGTGTTGAGTCCCTAACAAGTGTTGCACAGCTAGACATCTAATGTATCCTAATGAGACACTATAAAGAGTAAAAAGCCACAAACCATTTGGATCTCCTCAGGAGAGAGCTCGTCCTCTACTCCACCCTCTTCCCACACGTTGACGCTCTGGTCCAGCACATCTGAAGCACTTCTGTCTACAGCAGAGGTACAATGACTCACTGACTGACTGCAGCTACACTTACTGCTTTCAAACCAGGCCGTGATAAGTGAATTTCCGCAAAAGATACCTTATTCATAAATCAAATATGTTCGGAGTTAGAGTATAGAAAACCTTTACAACCCTTTTTTTTTAAACCATTTTTAGAGCCTTGCAGACATGAAAAACACCCCTGTAGCAACCTTTTACACTTTGATTGTATTATAACAATAATAATAGAAAATAAGACATGGGATAGACTCATACTCCTTAGCATTGGGAGAGTTCGAAATACTTACTCTTTTTTTACTGCCGGTTTCTGTAGAGCAAGTAGTTCACGTGGTGGCTCTTGTCCCATCAATGTAACATAATGTAACATTATTCGCACCACTGTAGAATACTACACATCACCTGTCTTTCAATGTGTATTCTGAATGGCTTATATTTGTATTCATTTATCCATTTATGCTTGAACATGCTAAACTGAGAAACAATGTGAGAAATTTGCTCTATAATGCATATTTTTGATTAATAATAGGCCATATTCAACCACAAAACAGCAAAGATTTATGAATATACTGTATTTTTGAAAAAAATGGAATAGAGCAAAGCTGCAAAATTTGAAGCGCAATGAGGTGAGGAACGATGTGTATACGCACACGCTGCAAAAATATAAAAAGCAAACACTTGTTTTTCCTCCCACTTTACTGCATGTACACAAACGGCCTATCGCTCTTAAGGTTTGTTCACAAATGTTCTAAAACTTTTCTATGTACACACAAGGCTTCTCTCTCAAATATTGTTCACAAATCTGTCTGTGTAAGTGAGCATTCATCATTCATGATTCATAATCTATCCACCTGTCAAGTGTATCTTATCAAAATGCTGATGACAGCATGATTAATGTTTAATAATGTTCAATAATAATCAAGTTATTCCATAACTTTGTCACAATAAAAGGCCATTCCAAAATGTGAAGGTGAACTGTATTGGCGGTGGTCCGGACGGTCCAAAAAAAAAGTTAGTATCTGGTGTGACCACCTTTTGCCTCAAATACTGTATACATAGTAGAAGTATCTTCAAAATACCATTTGTCCATAACATATGTGACAGCCCATACCATAACCCCCATTGCCACCATGGGCCACTCCATCCACAACACAGGTGCCTTTTACTGTAATGAATGCGTACTATGACGAGAGCCTGAGGCCCATTGTTGCTCACGTTACAGCATGATAATGCACGCCCTATTCCAGTTGACTTCGGGCGGGAGGCGGTGTACACCCTGGACTGGTCGCCAGTCAATCGCACGGCAGACAAACAACCATTCCCACTCACATTCATAACTATGGACAATTTAGAGTCACCAATTAACCTAACATGCTAAAAACAATGGAAGCTAAAGACATCCCGGTATTTGCATGGTCAGCATACTCAGTTACTCACCCATTGAGGATGTTTTGGATGCGCCAGATGAGTGTATACGGTATTTGAGGCAAATGGTGGTCACAGCAGATACTGACTAGTTTTCGGACCCCTTGGAGTCACCTCTCCCAATACGGTTAAACTGAACATTTGAGTGGCCTTTTATTGTGGCCAACCTAAAGAACACCTGTGCAATAATCGTGCTGCCTCGTCGTCTTGATACAGTATGCTACACCTGTGGGGGGGATGGATTATGAATCATGAATGATGAACGCACACTAACAGATGTAGGCAGATTTGTGAACAATATTTGAGCGAGATAGACCTTTTGTATACATACAAAATGTTTTAGATCTTTGAGTTCAGATCATAAAAAATAGGACCATAAACAAAGGCGTTTATATTTTTGTTGAGAGCATACGCATTCACAGACACGAAAAACAGGACAGAGTAACAAACCAGCACTCTCCTCCTTTACAGTCCTTTCCTCTGCATGCTCCTCGCTTATTATTTTCTCCACACGGCTGTGCTGGTCAGATCCTAGTCGTGACCTGAAAAGCAACTTAATGTGTTTACAATTCTGACATGAGGATACGTAGCAAAAACAGAAAACAAATACTTACAGTCTTTTCTTATCCACCATTCTCTTGACTCGTATGGCCCTCTGCTCCGAGTACAGCTTGCATACTCCTTTATACAATACCAATTATGCACATTCACTCCAAATCAAACATTTTGTTGGACGTACTTTGTTTTGAAGCAGCAAACATGGACTTTTCCCTCACCTTTCAAATACATTTCAATGAGATCCAAGACAGCACCTCTGTGTTCTTTAGTTTGACCTGAAGTCACCTGCTTCTCAGCTAGAACGTAATAAAGGAACCAAAGTGAACGTAATGAAACTAACAAGATCCAAACATCTTCTCAATCACTGCGGATGCTACACACCTTCAGTGCGTAGCTGCTTGATGGCCTCGGAACATGTCCTCATGAAGATCTGAGCATCCTGGTCAATCTGATCGCGTTCATTATCTGTCATGCGGGAGAGGTCTGATGAGATGAGACTGTAAAATACACAAAAAACCAGTTAATACATATTGATGGGGATGCTCAGTCGAGCTAAATACAAAAACCTACATTGTAATGTGCCCTGTGCGTGATTGGCAACCAGTTCAGGCTGTACCCTGCGTCATGCACTAAAGCAGGGGTGTCTAAAGTACAGCCCAGGGGTTATTTGCGCCCTGTGACTCGTTTATTTTTGGCCCGCAGCATGTTGTAAAAATTAAATTACACACAAAAAAAAAAACCCCAGCAAAAATTGTAAAAATACAGCAAAAAGGCACCACGTAAAGAAAAATGCTGATATAGCTTTGGCATAAAATACAGTACAGAACGGTACAGAACATGGATGGATGGATGAATATTTTCTATCAATATACAAACCATAATGATGAAAGGATTGCTGAGGTAGCGCCAGTTCATGGCAACATTTTAATCCAAACAGTCAAGTGGTTGAGCAAGGAAGTAAAACATCAGATTGCAGGAACAAATTAAAGTAGATGAGAACTGCACACATAGAGACAGATGGATTCTTGATGGATTTTCCCACCGCTAATAGCAATAGGGCCCCACCTAGACATCTTTAATGTTTAGTTAATATGTTGTGGTGAAGACTTAAAACCAAGCAAACAAGTAAGACATACAACACACCCCGCCGATAATACAGAAGGGACCTTGAAGAGAGGAAGTTTATTTCCAGGAGGTTAATCCTTTTCTGCTCGGTTGCACTTCAATTATTGCAGACAACTAGACTGGAGCCTGCTGCTGAAGACCACACTCCTCGCACAGGCCCGCTACTCGCCAGAAGCACACATTTTAGAAACAGGCAATGTTTGTCACATTTAGAAACATCAGCTATTGTTGTCTTACCTTCCTGCACTGACATAATCCTTCCTGTGTTGTAGCAAAAAGTCTTTGAGCTTGGTGATGTTTGTGATCTGGGGAAAAACAGTGGGAAAGAAAGTAAATTTATGACCATGTAAATGCATCAGTAGCTCCTTCAAGAAAACATGTCAACAAGCCAGCGTACCAGGAAGCCATTTTCTTCAAAATACATTTGGACGGAACCATAATAAATGGATAATCTACTGCTTATTGAAGGTGACAGGCGACCAATGTCTGTCCATCCAGGTGAATTCACAATATTTAGCTTTGACAATTCATCAGCCTGAGCGACGCTCTAAATTAAAACTTGCCATTTCCCTGTCAGTCTTATAAAAAAGGCTAGCTACTGCACACAGAGCCCTGACAGAGTGATTGCAAATAAGCTATAAATTCAGGATGTGTTGCTATTTATCGCTGAGTGTATGTGTGCACAGGGAAACCAAAGGAAACATGCTTCAATCCAATATTTGCTCCTGTAATTCAGTCAAATATGAAAAAAAAAGACCCGATTGCTTCCCCGTCTACAGAGTTCTACTGGCAGTGGGGACCCTCACACAGCAGCCTCTGTTGGAGCCTTTTGGACAAGCTAAGGATTGAAAAATGACACAATGACTTTGACTGTGACAGCGGTCTGTGAACGTGGGAGATTATTATGATAGCATAATGATCCCGTCTTTGGCCTTCAACCTTTCCACTCTAACAACCTCAATTATCTAATTGCCCTGGCTGTAAGCATTAATCTGGCACCAGCTGTCTAACGTCTCTAAACATTCATTTTAACATCACAGTAACCTGAAGCAACGGTTTTATTTGACCTGACTCTGGAAAAATGGAGGAAAAAAAGGTGTCAGAATTTTATAGGGCTGGGCAATTTGTTGGAGACATAAGATGTCTTTCTCTTGTTTGTGTGACAACTGGCACGGCGATGGGCTGCCTGCAAAGCCAGGCCAGCCCATCCTTGTAATAATACAATTATTTGGGGTCAGGAGTTAATTGTTGTTCAGAGCAGTTAAGCTGGGAGGAGAATTAAAGGGTGAGCAGAACAGTTCTTTTGGTTCAAAGACTTTTAAAAACATGGTCTGAGTTGTGTGTTTCAGCGAAAAGGTAAACGAGGCACGATGCTAAAGCTGGTATTTACAAAGCAGGAAAACTCAGTGACCTCAGTTTAATTATCTACAAATACAACCCTTTACATGGTCATTTTTGGAGCAACTATCACATTTTCTTTCTAGCATACACCTTTCATCTTCCTACATCAATTCTTCCTACAAGTCTGAATTTGATCAACATTTTCAGAAGTCAGCTGGGATTGGCTCCAGCGTACCCCCACAACCCTAATGAGGATAAGCGGCATAGAAAATGGATGAATGGATGGATTTTCAGGAAAAAAAAAGGAACACAAAACATTGTAGTTCAAACCACTGTCATGTGACGGTGTCAACAAAGGTCCAATGGATTGGCACATTTTGATATTTCTTTGCAACACATTACAATTATTGTCTCAGTCACAATCAGCATATTGTACAGGACCTCAACACACCTCACAAAAGGACAGTTCAACCTTCTACATGTTTTACTGGTTCAATTATTTTTATATTTTCTATTATGACTAATTTTTTCCATTATTTCCTACAAACAAGTGATTGTATTTGAGCTTCCCTTGTATTTATTTTCTAGATGAAGAGGTTCTATTACACCTTTTGGCCAGCAGATAGCACTAAATCCAAACAGAGGAGTACGAAATGCAAAGGCATGCAGGAGGTGTGTGTGTGTGTGTGTGTAAGAAACACACAGGGTTGTGTTGAGCGCTGCTCTGGGGGGGTTGAGCTGTCTCCAGTGTGTATACATTGGAGCTCCGATTCCCAGCACAAGCTCAAGGGCTCGCAGGGGGTCAGAGGGATCAATTGCTCTTGTAACTTAAGACCATAAAGAGCAAGTAATTCCTCAACAATGAGAAAGAAGGTGGCCTTCTACATAGGGCTCACTGCATGTGTGTATGTATGAACATGCAACGCTGTGTGTGTGTGTGTGCGTGTGTGTGTAATTGTGACGCTACACTGATGTGTGGGTGTGTGTAAGGCAGCATGCAAGTTGCAAGGAGACAGTCTGCCGGGCTACGTCTAATCTCGACATCATCAAAACTGCCCCCCCTTCACCTCCTCGCTTTCTCCTTGCCCCTGCAGCTCTGATGGAGCCCAAACAAACCATCAGGAGGGATTATTATAAGGAAGACAACAGAATGGGTTTCGTTAGCGAATTTCTAAGCAGCCTGGACGACAACTTGTGTTTTGTTAAATCTTACAGAACTCGATGATGACCAACCTGCTTCAGTTTAAGTCCTTGTGTGTTCTGACTGAGGGCTATTTATACTGACTCCATGCTATGATCGCCTCAGTGATACGGTTCTCATATGGGAATGGCCGCATCAGACAAGACATGCTGATTGTATTATTAAATTTATGCATGTCTCTCTGGTGGGTTTTGGTCTTTCTTTCTCATGTACCAGTAAAGACTTGGTCCCCCTGATACGTGCCTGTGCTATTATCAGTGAAAAGGAAGACAAAATATTTTCACTTCTGCAAGAAACCTTTTACCCACAATCACAGTTCTAACAGACTGTTTCTGATTTAAGAAAAACAAAATCAAATATAATAACGGGAC
The DNA here is from genome assembly GCA_024372805.1 of Oostethus manadensis. Lineage (NCBI taxonomy): Eukaryota > Metazoa > Chordata > Actinopteri > Syngnathiformes > Syngnathidae > Oostethus > Oostethus manadensis. The sequence continues at coordinate 102,531 of QODF01000371.1, forward strand.
CAAGAAATTACAAGACGGAAAGGACTGATCTTTATTTTTTCCTGTATAATGAAGGCATGATAATAATATTAACCTCAACAAGACCCTTTATAATAAGTTAAAGAATGGATAATAAGGGTTTTGAAACTTGTAAGTCACATTACTGATACTGTGCCAATTAACTGCTGTTATGTGCATATTGCTAATATATCACCAGCACACAACATATATTTGTTAGTTACCATTTCTATTTTTGGACACATTTCTAAAAACCTTTGAGCTAACTGGGTAACTTGTGTTGCACATAAAACTATGCTCTATTCACACTAACATGTAATGTAATTTCTAAATGACACCAATTAAAATTAACACTGCCATTTTACTCACGGGATTACACCGCACCAGCTTTACAATGACTGTCGACTTCCTCCTAGCTCTCCCTGTTTCCCAGTGAGCCTTGCCAGCCTGAGCGAGATGGTTCTGTTGCCCTGGACAGCAAGGCGCGCTGGTATTATTCATCAGATCAGGCGATGCGGGGAGCAACTGCATTAATTAAATTAAATTTCTTTAGACTTGTCTTTTATTACGTGCAGGAATGTAACATTCAGTGAGCAAACGTGCTGTGGACTTGATGGATATTTTCAGTCTTTCTATTCATTTTTTATTTAACTGCCAACTAGGTCTGATAATAATGACAACAATAATAAAAAACAATGATTTTTTAAAAAAACAAAAACACACGGCGGGTAACATGTTGGCCTCACAGTCAGGAGGTTCTGTGTTCGAATCTCCGTTGGGCATCTCTGTGTGGAGTTTGCATGTTCTCCCCGTGCTTGCGTGGGTTTTCTCCGAGTACTCCGGTTTCTTCCCACATTCCAAAAACATGCATGTTAGGTTAATTGGCGACTCTAAATTGTCCATGGGTATGAATGTGAGTGTGACTGGTTGCATGTCTTTGTTTGTCTATATGTGCCCTGCAATTGACCGGCGACCAGTCCGGGGTGTACCCCGCCTCCCGCCCAAAGTCAGCTGGGATAGGCTCCAGCATACCCGCGACCCTAATGAGGATGAGCGGTAGAGAAAATGAATGAATGAATAAACACACAACCCTGAACACTGTGTGCCTGTGTGTGAAAAATACAAATGACTGTCCCAGAGAATCACAATGTCGATTCTAAGCCAAAAACTGGTGATTCACATGTTTTGCAGAATCGTGCAGCCAAAGTTGCAACGACATAAATTTCTCCAAGATGATGAAGTGAAGCTTGCGAGAAAGAGTCCTTTCTGGAATGCCAATACTAAAGACACAGCAGGGATCCAAGCACTATTCTCTACACACAATTTAACAATTTTCGAGTGACCTCCTCCATTTAAACTTGAGAAGGGGAGCATGCTGTGGAGAGGAATGAGGTGAGCAGTGAAATGAAGATCACAGTGCCCTAAAGCGACCCCTTTCAGCAAGAAGATTCCCTGATCGTACTCTATTGCGGCAAACCCTTCTCTATCTAGCCTAGTTTTACTTCTTGTTTTTAAAATCTGAGCTTTAGTAGCAAAACCCCCTTACAGAATGACTGCGTATTTGTCACATTCAATGTGTTCTATTTTTGTGAAGCTTTAAAGAGAATGTGGAGAATAATGCACGTCATGAAGGGCACCCACATCTGTTGCACATTAGGTGCCGGCCGTCAACTTTGTTGCCGGGGACCTAATTTAATATTTTCTCTGTTTTGATCTTCCACCTTTAATCACTGGCTCTTGGGAGGATCGGCTTTCTCCGAGAAATTGTTCGAGAACAGAAAGAAAATGTTATTGCACAGTGTTTATGGAATCATGCATGTGAAGAGAGACACACAAAGAAAAATGCTTGCCCATGTCAGATGTAGAAGAAAACCACAATAGAACCGTAAGCAGTCAGGACATTCCTAACCGGCAATTTAAATTTCTCCACTGAGATGGTTAGAGATGATATGTGCAACGTGAGTAAGACAGCAGTAGGGGGGAAAGAGAGCAGGAGGCATGCACCACAGGGTAGATTTGGGTTTCTTTGAATCAGCACCGCTGCTTTTATTAAACCACCATTTCTAATACCAATGTAACATAACATAACATAACAAAAACGTGGTTGTGCAGAGCTGAGGTGAGTGGGCTCATGTTTGTCTCTCACTGATGCCAGACATCAGGCACAACTTAAAGTCCAGACTCCCTGAGGGAAATGTAAAGTGGTTCTTCAAGGCACCTTTGAAGAGGTTTGTTTTCATGGAGCTCATGTTAGGCGAAGGACTCCTTGCTGTCTAAAAAGGCCCCATGCCACTAAAAAATGTCTTTTAGTAGGAAAATGCCAATCGTCCAATGCCAACCATTCAAACCCTTGCAATGATGCGTTTTCTTTCATGATTTGTGATGTCAACGGCAAGCCCTTGTAGACAACCTAATTTTGAAGTACCTGGTAAAGTATAAGTAGAAAAAGTGAATGTTAATGTAAACACAAAACAATGTACAAACAATAAACGCTGCAATAAACAGTACAGTTATACTCCTGTTAAATTACCCAGGGTAAAATAACACCACACAATGCCTTACCTTTACCAACACTGTACGACCTGTAGGGACTCACTTTATGCAACATTTGGTGTTAGTGTTCTTCTCTAAAAACCCCTTCTTCTGGTTCTTAATAAAAGGGCCACAAAAAGCCAAAGAAAAAGTAATAAACAATGAACTGAGTTCTTATGAGATTTTGCGTTATGTCTTGGAACATGTATGACTTCAGGGCATTTGATTTCAAAGCTTTCACCATACATAAAGTGCACAAATATCCCTCAAAAAAAGAAAGGTGAACCCTACAGTCATTATGCAAACTTCACAGGAGGTCTCTGCAAGCAGGTTTTCAGCTGGACAACGTCTACAAGTTGACTGTAGCGACAGCACAATCTGATCCAAGAGTAACATCAAGCACCAGAATGCATGTACCCAGTCCTCCAACACATACATTGGTGGATGTTGCACATTCTGATGAAACAGGACATCGTTAAGAGGTCGGTTTTGACATTGCCATACAACTGATTGACGGAAAACGCTGTATCACAAGGGTGAATTTTCCCCCCATTAAGCGGTAAAAAAAAAATTGCAAACTTATAAATCAACAATCTAGGTTAAAAAAACAAAAATCGAGGAAAAGCTGGTAATCACACAGCATGTGAATGTATCACTTCAGCTCACAGAAAAGAAGATAAAAGTAGTTGTATTTTTTTTTTGTATTTTAATCAAGTCCGTATTTTGTGCTGACTTAATTTTCACAAGTAATTTTTCCAGGTGAACAAACTTTCCAATAGGTGCTTTTGTAAGTTTGGATATTGTGTCTCTGCAGTACACACAATCATTGAAGGCATACCAAAAATCCAAAATAAGACAATTTAGACTACCGACAAATCATCTTTGCTTTGCAGGCGACTTTACAAACACTTTAAAAAGATGGTAATTATTACTTTCAGACTAATATACATATATTAATTCATCTATCTAGTTTATTAGCGCGGATGCACGTTTCATAAGGCTGCATTAAACACACGCTATCTACGTCAGCTAGGCGAATATAAGCAATGCAACTTTTGACAATAAACATGTTGTTTTTCTGCCAACGATAACGGAGGGGGGACGAGAAGAGAAGATAACCCGATTGCTTCCCATTGTCCGGGTGTGCAAAAAGACTGTCCACGGGATGCTGCGGTGAGCATTTGACATGCCGCTGCTGAAATAACGCTGCTAATTGTGTTTTAGCACACGGCTCGATGGAAGGCCAACCGCAACTGCGCTCTGACAGCCTTTATAGGTCACGTTTTGATGACACATCGGTGTTGTATCGGCGCTAGCCGGGCTGGCTAACGTTAGCTCGAGGAAAGACTTACCACTTCTTTCGCCTTCGGAGAGAAGCCATTCTTGGGTCTGCTCCTCTTGAAAATGTCGTCCTTGGTTGAGTCGAAGCCTATTCCGATGGCCTTGTTTCTGGTTTTGACTGTTTTGACACTGGCTTTGAAAAGCAAAGTTATATCCACAGCCATGTCGGTGACACGACCACCCGCGCAGGGAGCCGCGTAAACAAACTGACACGTCACCCGGACGTGACGTCATTACGCAGCGACGCTGCTTTTTCCCGGAGCAGGAGAAAAAGAAGGCTTAAATTCTACCTCAAGGCTGTCCGCTGACAAATTTATCACAGCGCAAACTGTGTGTGTTTAAGAAGGACTCGACTTTTAGTTCATTATTCTGAATTCTGAATCCGACTTCCCTGTGTTGTAAACCAAGAGGCTGTGATTACACAACAGGTAACAGGTAAGCATGCCATTCCAACTTGAGGCAATGTCCAGCAGGAAGCGGAGACCCAACTGGACAGACCAGGAGTGTTACCTGCTTTCTCAGCTAGTCCATGAAAGGAAAGAAATAATTAGAGGGAAGTGCATCACTGGCTTATATGATAAACGACAAGCCTGGGAAGAGATCACCCATACCATCAACACAGCCTTTCCCCACATGCAGAGGACCGTGTCTGACTGCAGCAAAAAGTGGGAAAATCTGCTGGCAAAGTCAAGGGAGGAGATTAAAAGACAGAAGATGCAAGCAGGTGCAGGTAAACGCTGTACGGTGTCTTGTATTTACTCTCTGACCTTGAATTAAAACACAATCAAATGCAACTTGTGAAATCAGTTGTAGTGCAAAGATCAAACTATGCATTTTTGTCATTCACAGATGACGACCTGTCCCTGGATCAATTCAGTCCTCTGACACAAATTGCGATTTCTGTGATGAACCCTACAGTACTACAACAAGATGAAGAAGACTCCCCACCATTTGATTTGATTGAAAGTCAACAAAACAGGTGATTCGTGTTTTTAAGTAGCCTTTTTTTTTTAACAGTGGCTGACATAAACAAAAAATAAGACATATGTAATGGAAAAAATGATGCGAATTAAAAATGCTGCGATCGTGTGAATGCTGCAAGATCAAACACAAATGCTGAAGAAAAATGCTACAAATCTACTGCATGCCACTGCATGAGAAAGGCTGCAAATTGACATTCTACCAGGGGCGCCAGACCATCTTTAAAGGTGTCCCTCTTTAAAGACATGAGCAGGATACCCAGACGTTGGCGGAATGAAAAGTTTCTTGTCCATCCATTTTTAGTCCCACTTATCCTCATTAGGGTCGCGGGTATGCTGGAGCCTATCCCAGTTGACTTTGGCTAACTTTGGAGTGGTCGCCAGCCAATCGCAGAGCACATATAGACAAACACCTACGGACAATTTAGAGTCGCCAATTAACCCAACATGCATGTTTTTGGAATGTGGGAGGAAACCAGAGTACCCGGAGAAAACCCACGCAAGCACGGGGAGAACATGCAAACTCCACACAGAGATGCCCAACGGAGATTTGATCCCTCATCTTTTAAATCTCCTGATTGTCTGGCCAATATGCTAACCACCGTGGGGGCCACAGGGTTGTAATGTCTTTGTTAAATACTTGACTGTAATATTATGGAATATTTTAAAGCAAAAGATTTTGACAGCATTTTGTATTTGTGTTTTTTTTAAATCTTATAGCGTATTTGTGACTGCAGCATTTTTAATTTGCAGTTTTTTCCCGCAGAATGTGTTTTATTGGGCTCTAATTTTGTGGGTTGCGCAGCGTGGTTCAGGCTGTGCAGTGGTAACAGCAATTTTGGTAATTTGGTAGACCGAGGTGCACCGCGATGGGTGTGGCGCCGCAGCAGGGGTAGGTACCGACTGATTCAGCCTGGCGTGGTGAGAATTTTGTGGCAAAAGGCTTCACCAAAAGTGCACTACAAGCGCGCTGGCTTCAACCTGGTCTACTCTTGGCGCAAAGCGAATAGCAGCCGATCTAGTGGTAATTTGGCTGACTGGCGCACACATCACCAAAATCCCACAGGGAGGTTTACACAATGTCTGGCACATTTGAAAGCATTAATGATCACAACAACCACTGTTTAAAGTAACTATCTGAATCAGCACATACATTTTGATCTATATTAACTGTCTCGTCTGCCTCTGTCGCACCGTCTCTACCACCTCATCTAATCAAACGTATTGACATCTTTGATTGTGTAACCGAGAATTGCAAAAATGATGATAATGAATTGGGTAATACAAGTTCATCATGCAAACACAAGTGACAAGGCCAGACCGCAAGCTTGCCAATGCGTCTTTTATGCACAGTTGCCTCGGATTTCATCCCCGTTATGCATAGCTTTTGTTTATTCATTTTACATATACATATTATAGTACATATTCCATCCATCCATCCATTTATTTCCGCTTATCCGAGGTCGGGTTGCGGGGGCAGCAACCTAAGCTAGGAAGCCCAAAGGTCCACCTAAACCCAGTCACGCTTTCTTTCCTCCCTCTTTGCCCCTTGTGCCGGTAGGAGGGACGGAGGCGTATTTACGCCAGGCTGTGCATGGCACGACATTGCCAAATGCACCTAAAGTACGCCCACTGGCGAGGCGCAAGCAAAGCTGCAACTCTCCTTCGCCTGGTCTACGAAATTAGAGCCCATTGTGTTATATGTGTGTTTGATTTTGGATTATTTCTGTTTTTGGAACTTTCAGATGTGTCCCTGTTGGCTACCTTACTTTTTAATGATATAACCTTTCATTTGAATTGATATCGCACCTTTGATATACAGTCGTCCCTCGTTTATCGTGGTTAATTGGTTTCAGACCTCACAGCCATAAGTGCAATAATTTGTAGGACATTTCGTCCAGCAGAAATTGTTACTGCATATGACTCAATCATTTTTTTTCAATCATTTTTGACTTATAATAGGCCATAGTTAACCACAAAACAGAGATAATGTATTAATTAATTAGCAAAAACTGCACTGAGTCTCCAAGCTGCGAAGGACGACTGTTATCTGTTTGTGGAGTTGAATCTTCGCAACCATTTTTTCCCCCTGTCCTTTTAGTGGTGACAAAGAAGGAAGCACATTCACAACAGGAGAACAACTTAAAAGTAAACATGAGCTGGCAGATCCTGTGCTCCCCACCTATGCTTCAGATCCATCCATGTTTCCATCAGGACAAAAAATGATGCCTTATTCTAACATCCCCAAGTCACTTGCAGTACAGTTTAGCACACATCCTGCTGCGTGTGGAGAACAGTCAAATTCCCCCTGTTCTCCTTGCGCACATGCGGCACACTGTTCCACTTTGCAAGAAAGAATGGATTTGGAAATGTCTGTGTTGAGAAGACAGGAGGTAGTCCTCAAGCTGCAAGAAGAATATTATACACTAAAAATTAAGCGGATGAAGACGCAAATGGACGACACTGTTCTACAGAATTGAGTTTTTGGCTTGGCCTTTGTAATTAATTTGTGTTAATTTAATAATTTGTCATGATTTGTGTAGTATATGAGTCACATTTTGCATCTGAGAATAATGTGGTGACTAGTGATAGAATCGTGAATGGAATAACATTAAGGTGACCTGATGTAGAGGAGAACTGTAGAAGTGGGTTAAACAAAGTAAGTTTTTTTTAAAATACAAAATTATTTTGTGCACTTAAATTCTATTTTATTCGGCACACCTGCACAATTTGATGTGTGAAATTGTGCATGTGTAGCTGTAATCATTACAGTTTATAGATGGTTTTAATGGGGAAAGTAAACAATTCCATATTGGAGACCATGGGTCACCAATATTTTTTCTTGTGAGAGCTACTTTTACAAAATGAACATGGCCTGGAGCCTTGCATTGTCTGAACAGCAAAACTCAAATTTACTTTATTGGAATGTAAGATTTAAGTCAACATACATACAAACATATACAGTGGTGTGAAAAACTATTTGCCCCCTTCCTGACTTTTTATTCTTTTGCATTTTTGTCACACAAAATGTTTCTGATCATCAAACACATTTTAAAATTAGTCAAAGATAACACAAGTAAACACAAAATGCAATTTTTAAATGAATACTTTTATTATTTAGAGAGAAAAAAAATCCAAACCCACATAGCCCTGTGTGAAAAAGTATTTTCCCCAGCACCTAATAACTGGTTGGGCCGCCCTTAGCAGCAATAACTGCAATCAAATGTTTGCGATAACTTGCAACAAGTCTTTTAAGCGCTCTGGAGGAATTTTGGCCCACTCATCTTTGCAGAATTG
>QODF01000371.1:113313-238390 GCA_024372805.1 Oostethus manadensis
ATATATATATATATATATATATATATATAGATATACATATATATATCCATCCATTGTCTATGCCGCTTATCGTCATTAGGGTCGCAGGTATGCTGGAGCCTATCTCAGCTGACTTCAACAGTGACTAAACCTCACCAATCGTAATAATATTAGTCGTAATATTTAGTAGGGCATAGGCTTGGGTGATATGAACCTTAGATATTTTTGGGATGTATCGCGAACCTTAACCCATATAATTAAAAATAATTACATAAAAAGTAAGCTTACCTATGGTACTGTGTAGAGAGACCTGTCCAGGACTCCAAAGTCCAGCCACTGGTTACGTATGTTGACTACTCGACATGTCTGTACTACAGATACTGTATGTGTACTGTATATCAAAACCCAACCAATTACACCTCCATGTTTAGCAACAATTTCTTCTTCTATATTCTCCACTTCTCCGTCTTCAGTCATACTCATTTTCTCTCTTTTGTTTTTGCTCTGCCTTTCTCCGCCTCCGCTGGACCTGCGCATTAGGCGCCCATGCATCAACGCAGTGCACCACAGTGTGCAGTCGCAGGAAAAAAACAATTATCCTTTTCCCTCGTTTGAAATGTACCGGTATAGGTAATTTTCTTATCATTGGAAGAATTTGTACTGTTTTATAAAAATTATTTATACAGGTATATAAAAATGATCGCCCCCTACTGTATAAATGATAATTTTAAACGAAAAAAGGCAGCATTGATGACCTGTTTTTTCACAACATGAGAAACAGAAAAAAATAGTATGGCTGAAGGCGGAGGAGGAGCGAAGACTATAGACCAATAAATTGTTGTTAAACGGCAAGGTGCCTCTGTAATATGGAAGTGGTTTTGTTTTAGACAGGACAAATTTGTTTTAGCATCTCTAGCGCAAAGCATCATGAAGCGTGAGACAGAGTGAGCAAGCACGTCTACACTTACGCAGTCAAAAATACAAAAAACGTTTGCTCATGAACTTCCTTAAAGGGTGGCATGAACTGACTGATGCAGTGTCATATTTTTAGACATCATGGCTTGATACTCGGTTGAAAAGGACAATATTTAGCTGTGTTATAGTAATGGTTTGAAATTTGCAATTGCTACTAAACTGTTACTTGAGTTCTGAATATTTTGCACTGATCAAGTTTGGTAGAGACTAAATGCACTTGCTGTTTTGCACAGTTTGTTTCCAACAAATCAATGAATGTGCTTAGCAATTTTTTTTAAATTATACGGGTTAAGGTTTGTAGATTTTTATACTTTTATTTAATTACATCATCATGTTGTAATACATGCCAAAATTATGGTAACATATAATACTGCATATTGCCCAACCCTAATACAGTATTTAGACTGAAGTACGTGATGCAATTTTGTTGCATAACAGACTGTAGTTCCAGGTCTGTAGATCATGTTGGGTGTTATTGCATAATTGGTGCCATGTGAATTCTTACCCATTAACACATTTAAAAAAATTTGTTATTTATGAACATTTGGCACTTTTGGCCTGTTTAATATCGAGTAGCTCATATTTATAACGCAATTCGTCAATTCAATTCTACGTACTCTGGAATGATGACTAATGTCGTATGCGTGTATTTTGAAAAGGAAAGTCAAGCCATATGTTTTGCTGCGTGGTTTTGTGCTGCCTCAAAGAAGCAACTTTAAAGTGCAAATGTGGAAACCCTAAATGTTTGATTTGCAGCACCCCAAGATAAAAACTCTTCTGAAAGTACGGTCACAATGATGTCCGGTCTAGACAGGAATGTAATAATTTGTGTGTAATATTTCTAATACATCTGTATTTGTAAGTGACTGAAACTGGCACTCGAATGTAAGCACCGAGGCCAAGACTTTTGAATAAAAGTCTGTTATTTGCTGTGTGGTTTGCTCATTTCCTTTGTTAGTTTTGTGCCATACATACAGTGTTTTTGACTACCGCTGTCTCTACTTTTTTGCTGCTTCAGCATTAAAACCCTTTTTCATTTACTTGTTTTAGCTTTGACTGCAGAAAGAGAGCAGCTTTTCATGGACTCCTGTGATAAAAAAGAAGCAAGACTCAGTTTCTAATAAATAATGTATTAATTAGTGATGTGTGATACCACTGATTTAGTTTTCAATCCAATACTGTAAAACTTCAAGCTGGTATCCTGTTTGGTAAATAAAAAAAAGTGTATATCATACTGTAACATAGCATAAGGAGTGCAAGACATTTCATTGATACAAAAATCAATTATTCATTTAAAAAAATAATAATTTAATATTTAATTGAAGTAATCTATTTATTTATTTTAAACCCTGAAGTCTTATGACGTAGTTCTGATTTTGATTTCCAATATAACCAACAATAAAAGACAATCATATTAAATGAGTGAAAATTTTATTCTAAACAATACAAAAAGAAAATAAATTAAATTATAAAGCATCAATTAATTAATAAAAACAATAATTACCAAGAACTACTATAAGAATGAAAGCTTTCTTCGCAATTCACACATGGCTCAGTTTAAAGTTGGTCATCGTCTGAACAGACAAACATTACCTCAAATGAGTAAAGTATGAAAAGTATCGATATTCTGATTTGAGTATGGATTTTAGTGCATGAAGAGCGGGTATCAATATTTTAGTATCAATCCACACACCACAAGAATATGAGCCATCTGTACATGTTATTCTCTCAGCCCAGAGAGAAATACCAATTGCACTTGGTACAATGCTAACATGGCCTTGAATGGCTGGAATAGGAAATATGACAGACTTTGCTGAAAAGCCCCTTGACCATTGTTTTCTCTGTAGGGCCATTCACTCAGTTTTTCTAAAAATATTTGACACCTAAAATTACCCAATTACCCCACATTTACAAGCAACTGCTTGAATTCATTACCTCCCCAAAGCATGACGCAGGAGTTGAAGTAATGATCACTTTTTGTTTATTGGTGTTGTTGTTTGGCAGGTTTGCACAAAATTATGTGAGGGGCGCTGCAAACATGAAGGAAGAAGTCACTCGTGTTCACTGTTACTGGAGTCACTACGGCTATGTTCACGCTGCAGGTCCATTCCGATTTCTTGGCTCAGATGCGACCTGTATATCATTTTTTTCATGTCAGTGTGAACAGCACAATTCAGATTTTTTTTAATGCGACTCGGGTCTCATTGGTATGTGGACATAAGTGGCATATGCATGCCATGCGACTGCAGTATGAGCACTCAGGTCACATGTACGTCATGGAAAGGCGTGTATTGCCGTGCTTACCGAGACTTTAAAGGTTCTCACTGATGTAGACACTCATAAAAATGCGTGGTTTATCGTTCAATACTTGGATAAAAGGTACTCACTGAAAAGTTCTTCTCATCCGAAATGATTTTTATAAGGCGTGAGTGAGCAGCTCTCGGCAATGTCTCACCACTCCACCCACACGCACCTTGGTTGAGAAAATATTGGCTGCGGTTGCACAAAATCCTTGAAATTGCCAAAAACGCATTGAGGACCGCATGCTTGTATTGTGCGGATACCTCATTTTGTACTTTGTTTTTTCTGACGTTGCACATTAGCTTGTCTATATTGTAAATCGCCCTAATACCTCTATATACTTAATGATTTGATATCAATATCAATAAATGACTATGACTTAATGGGTATCAGCGATACCAGCCTGAATTTTACTCAGTGTTGAATCAGAACTGAAATCAATGGTATCGCACATCACTTAATCACACACCGCAGCAGTCTTCACTTCCGTAAACACGTGGACACTTTCAAGACACTTTGCGGTCACATTACAAGTCGCATTCGTTTGGTAATGTGAACGACCACATAAAAAAAAAAGGGTTTTAAAAACTTGTGTGTTGCCGTAAACGTGCTCCGGAGCTGAGCGTGGGCTGGACAGAACATGGGAACGGGTTTAGTTTGGTGTGGGTTACAGTAACTCATAAACGGCTCTTGTAGCAGGCTCTTTGAAGTGAACGACCTGTGTTTTTTTCTTCTCTCTCTCCCGCTCTCTCTGTGTTTCTCTCGCACGCTCCACATTTTTTTCTCTTTAATCCGCACGGGATTGGTCAATATGTTTTTCCATGCGCCGGGCAGTAACAGCAAACACACGAGAGAGGTGGGCAGGCGCAGGTGGCCGCAGGATTCGATCTCTGCTATTTGCAGACGATGTGGTCCTTATGGCCTCATCAGGCTGTGACCTTCAGCGTTTACTGGAGCGGTTTGCAGCTGAGTGTGAAGCTTCTGGGATGAGACTCAGCACCTCCAAATCCGAGGCCATGGTTCTCAGCCGGAAACGGGTGGACTGTACCCTCCGGGTTGGGTGTGAGGTCCTGCCTTAGGTGGAGGAGTTCAAGTATCTCGGGTTCTTGTTCACGAGTGAGGGAAGGTTGGAGCGTGAGATCGACAGACGGATCAGTGCAGCATCTGCAGTAATGCGGTCGCTGTTCCGGACCGTCGTGGTGAGGAGAGCTGAGCCGGAAGGCAAAGCTCTCTGTTTACCGATCGATCTACGTTCTCACCCTCACCTATGGTCATGAATTATGGGTCATGACCGAAAGAATGAGATCGCGGATACAAGCGGTGGAAATGAGTTTCCTTCGTAGGGTGGCTGGACTCACCCTAAGAGATAGGGTGAGGAGCTCGGCCATCCGGGAGGAGCTCAGAGTAGAGCCGCTGCTCCTTCACATCGAGAGGAGCCAGTTGAGGTGGCTCAGGCATCTAGTCCGGATGCCTCTAGGGCGCCTCCCTGGTGAGGTGTTTCGGGCATGCCCGGTCGGGAGAAGGCCCCCGGGAAGAGCTAGGACACGCTGGAGAGACTATGTCTCACAGCTGGCCTGGGAACGCCTTGGTGTCCTCCCGATGGAGCTGGAAGAGGTCGCTGGGGACCGGGAAGTCTGGACCTCCCTACTGAAGCTGCTGCCCCCGCGACCCTGACCCGGATAAGCGGAGGAAAATGGATGGATGGCATTCTGAAGCGCTGTTTGGAGCCGAAAGAGCCGGCTCTTAGTGGTGAGCCGAACCGAAAGAGCCGGTTCCTTAAAAAGAGCCGGATTTCCCATCACTAGATTATTGTGCCTGTTATAATTCAAACCTGTAATCAAAATCTGTTCCGATGATCAAGTCTGGCACTTGTTTGTCACCCACCAGTAGAGTAACATTACTGACACGTAGTCACCAGGGAGGAATTCTACATAACTTCATGGCGTTTTTGAATGCGCTTCTGAATGCCTTATATTTGTATTTTAGTTCATTTATCCATTTTTATGCTGAGCAGGTTAACTACGAAAAGATTCAATTTATAAATGAAGAATCTTACTTTGCAGGAATCCACGTATCAGGGTCGGGAACCTATTAGGGATTACTGTATGCATAAAATGTGAGGCATTATTCATTGTACCCCAGTGCCTTGCAAGGCACCACTTATCATCAATAAGAGATGTGAAATATAATTGATTATACGGCACATCTACATTCCGTACTACACCAAATCACCGATCTTCCAGCTCACTGAGTGCTCATACTGTAGAATTCAACCAATCCAGACTTAAGGTATGAATTGCGCTTGATCCATCCATACATTTTCTTCCGCTTATCCGAGGTCGGGTCGCGGGGGCAGCAACCCAAGCAGGGAAGCCCAGAGGTCCCTCTCCCTGGCCACTTCGTCTAGCTCTTCCCAGCAGATGCCGAGGCGTTACCAGGTCAGCCAACGTGTCCTGGGTCTTCCTTGAGGCCTCCAACCGGTTGGACGTGCCCTGAACACCTCCCCAGGAAGGCGTTTGGGAGGCATCCTAACCAGATGCCCGATCCATCTCATCTGACTCCTCTCAATGCGGAGGAGCAGCGGTTCTATTCCGAGTCTCTCCCAGATGACAGTGCTTTTCACCCTATCTCTGAGGGAGAGCCTAGCCACCCTGCGGAGAAAACTCATTTTGGCCGCTTGTACCCGCGATCTTGTCCTTTCGGTCACTACCCAAAGCTCCTGACCATAGGTGAGGGTAAGAACGTAGATCGACTGGTAAATCGAGAGCTTTGCCCCTTGGCTCAGCATTCTTTACCACAACAGAACGCTGCAAAGTCTGCATCACTGCAGACGCTGCACCAATCCGCCTGTCCATCTCGCGTTCCATCCTTCCATCACTCGTGAACAAGACAATAAGGTAATTAAACTCCTCCACTTGAGGCAGGACCTCATCACCAAACCGGAGATGGCACTCCACCCTTTCCCGGGCGAGAACCATGGACTCGGACTTGGAGGTGCTGATTCTCATTCCAGCCGCTTCACACTCAGCTGCGAACCGATCCAGTGAGAGTTGAAGGTCACTGCTCGATGAAGCCAACAGGACCACATCATCTGCAAAAAGCAGAGATCGAATCCTGCGGCCACCTGCGCCTGTCCACCTGTCCAATCCTGCGCCTAAAAATTCTGTCCATGAAAGTAATGAACAGAATCGGTGACAAAGTGCAGCCCTGGCGGAGTCCAACACTCACTGGAAACGGGTCCGACTTATTGCCGGCAATGTGAACCAAACTTTGACACTGATTATACATGGAACAAACTGCCTGGATTAGGTGGTCCGATACCCCATATTCCTGCAGCACTCCCCCACAGTATTCCCCGAGGAACACGGTCGAATGCCTTCTCCAAGTCCACAAAACACATGTAGACTGGTTGGGCGCAAACTCCCATGCACCCTCAAGGACCCTGCCGAGAGTATAGAGTTGGTCCACAGTTCCACGACTAGGACGAAAACCACACTGCTCCTCCTAAATCCGAGATTCGACTATCCGGGGGATCCTCCTCTCCAGAACCCCTGAATAGACCTTACCGGGAAGGCTGAGGAGTGTGATCCCACGATAGTTAGAACACACCATCCTGTCCCCCTTCTTGAAAAGCGGCACCACCACCCCGGTCTGCCAGTCCAGGGGCACCGACCCTGACGTCCACGCAATGCTGCA
Source organism: Oostethus manadensis (assembly GCA_024372805.1). NCBI lineage: Eukaryota > Metazoa > Chordata > Actinopteri > Syngnathiformes > Syngnathidae > Oostethus > Oostethus manadensis. Next base: position 120,265 of record QODF01000371.1, read on the forward strand.
GAGTCTTGTCAACCAAGACACGCCCACAGCATCCAGGGCCTTAAGGAACTCCAGGCGGATGCCATCCACCCCCGGGGCCTCGCCACCAAGGACCACCTCGGTGACCTCAGCGCCAGAGATAGGCGAACCCGACTCAGAGTCCCCAGGCACTGCTTCCATGTTGGAAGGTGTGTCGGTGGGATTAAGGAGGTCTTCAAAGTATTCCCTCCACCGGTCCACAACATCTCGAGTCGAGTTCAGCAGCACACCATCCCCACCATACACGGTGTTGACTGTGCACCCATTTCCCCACCGTAGACGGAGGATGGTGGTCCAGAATCTCTTTGAAGCCATCCGAAAGTCGTTTTCCATGGCCTCTCCGAACTCCTCCCAGGTCCGGGTTTTTGCCTCATCGACCGCCAGAGCTGCAGACCGCTTGGCCTTCCGGTACCTGTCAGCTGCCTCCAGAGTCCCATGGGCCAAGACGGCCTGATAGGACTCTTTCTTCAGCTTGACTGCATTCCTCACCACTGGTGTCAACCAACGGGTTTTGGGATTACCGCCACAAGAGGCACCGACCACCTTACGGCCAGAGCTCCGATCGGCCGCATCGACAACGGAGGCACGAAACATCGCCCACTCGGATTCAATGTCCGCTGCCTCCCTCGGAACATGGTCAAACTGCGTGAATTGTGCTGGAGGATGCTACAAATTACCTGGTGTGTGTGTCCACCCTTTGTGGTTTCCGCCGTCCACCAATACAGTCCACCATTAGATTGGAGCTTTAATGCTTTTAAATGCTGCTTTTAAACTATACTGTACATTTTACATAGGAAACGTTGAAGACTTTCATAAAGAAGTCAACCACTGCATTCCTAGATGCTATCTTTCCCTGGATGAAGTGTCAGTGATAGTATCCATTCTCCCCATTCCTGACAGATGAGCCATGTTCTGGAGTGTCCTCTGGGGAGTCCACTTAACAGCCTGTAAAGAAACCCCTTAATCTTCACTTTCTCTTTGTTTGTACTATTATCAGAGCTGTCAGTCAGGGCTGCTTCATCTTCACAAGACTCATCAAGTGGCTATCTGACGTTGGCTTAATTCTGTCAAAGGTTCTTATCTCCGCTTTGCCTCGGGATGCATCCTTACAGCGACTCCTTGAACAGAACCGGCTCTGATTAGTGCTTCAAGTATTTAAGTGAACGACAAGGCTTTATGTGAGGGCCTTTTCATCCACGTCCCTGCCTTGTGTTGGTGGTTTTTGGAATTTTCATGGAGGCGGCATGCCATTTACAGCAAACATTAAAAAGTGAGCTGTTCCATTTTAGTGTAGCTTCTCTTCAAATGGTAGTTGATGTGTGAAAGACAACACTCGTTCCATCAGCAAGCCACCCTGCTCAGGGCGGTTGGTGGCAGTTAACAGCCTTGAAACAGTAGAGGAATGTCCTGCAGCTTGGTGGGAAGAGTAATGACATGGAAGGGAGTTGTAGCCTTTGAGGTGTGGGCTTACCTGCCACACCCTGCAGGCTAACAAACAAGCCTCCAGACACATCCCTCCCTCGTGTGCAAGATTTTTCTTCATGTCCTTCTTGCCGTGACATATGATTTGACCAAAACTGACAGGTGGCGGCCAAGAGGGAAGAGTTAGCTGTGGCATTAAATTCACTCATCTGGCTTGCTTTGGGTGGCATTGTTTCAACAGGGCTAATAAAAGAGCTCGGAAGAACATATATTCCAAAAAATGGCCAGTTTGATTTGGCTTTAGGTTTCTTTTTGAGTCATGATATCATACTGATTTAATTACAAGTATAACAAAACATGGATGGCACAAACACGCACACAAAAACTTTTATGTGCTGTGCATGGGTTTGCATGTCTTGAGTATAATTCTTTTATACCACCATATTAACCAGTACCCGCTTTTTGGATCTGAATCACTAAGCGTTGCATGCAAGGTCATGTGCATCCAAGTTTCCTGGAAAAATAATAATGCCAAACACATGCAGCAATATGTTAAGCACAGATGTTGCAATCACAAATTAAGACTTTCCATAATGCCATTACAGATGTTCTACTGTATTTAGACGAGAAAGGGCATTGGTCATTACCAGCAAGACCTCAGGCACAATGACTGCTCCATGGACCACAATTCATTCTTTTATTCTGTTGGTGCACGGACGTCTGAGAATGGAAAACCTTTAATAAGGCAAAGTCTCTTTATTCTCCCTTTTTCCAGTTTGAACCTAGCCGCTAGCATAAACAAACTGTTGATTAAAGACGCTACATGTGGACCGTAGAAATATTAAAATATGGTCGTGACTCTTTGTGTCGTTTTTTTTAATTGATTGTCACATTCTTAACATTGCAAGTGAGTGTTTCATCTATGGAATTGACATGGCCTCAGATTAGAACATTCTGGATATGCTTGGCTTGATCATTTTCTACAAAAGGGTCAGCCAATGCTCTGCCAATGAAAGGGGATCCTCTTTGTAATTAAAGCCAGGAGAAAATTGGATCATTTTTTGCCTGGACAGCTTTCACATTCCTGCCTAATATGGCACTTGAAGCTTTTTGAAGTTGCTGTCCTGGCAGTTCCAAATTATACCTTTCATCAGACAATCGTTAAAAAAAATGGCAAGCTGATATCTTCAATCATTTATTTTTGTGTTGGATTTTGTGTTATCAATGTAAAATAGCAGTGGTAGTAAAATTAGACGTTCTCAGACGATAGACACTTTCTATCACGTTTCCTCTTGAATGAATCCTAAGTTTCTTTTTATGCAGTGGAACCTTAAAAATCGCTAAAAACTCCTACCCACAAATTATCTCTGCAAAACCTTAGACTTCTTCTCAGTGAGCACTTAAGCAGGGGTCTCTAAATTTTTTCCCTCTGAGGGCTGCTCATTTTTTCCTCATTTATTTTCATGGCTTCTTTCAACCCAAGCAAACTAAATAAGCCTGTTTTTCCAGAACATGAACACAACCCACGTTGTTTACTAAAACATCAACAAAAACAATTTTTTTCATCTGCAACTTGTATTTCAGTATGAACTTCTTTCCAGTGCAGGCCTATTAAATAGAGGCATGTCTGAATTAAACAGTTGCTTTGACTCTTTGGTAAGCTGCTCAAAATCAGCTGGCGAGCTATTGATAGCTCACTGAGCTAAAGGTTTACTCCACCAGCATTTCGATTCAATGATAGTGGAGAAGAGTATCATTAAAGAAGAGGAAAATAAATATTATGACCACTAGGGTAGGAAAGCAAGCAAATACATGCATCTAGCTGTCTTGGCTGCTCAGTACAATATTGCTGGAATTTCTTTCTACACCTGGGTGACCATGTTGCTTAAAAATACAGGTAATAAAGGGGTTATGATGGCATCGGTTTGACTCTGGAATGCATTGACCTGACATTTTTATCAGAAGTCTCGAACCAGTGCTCCAGAACAGACTGTGACAGCTTCCACTTGAGTTGAGGTTGAGTTTAGCATGATGCAGCACGATGGAGTAGTGGTTGGCATGTCTACCTTACATTTAGGAGATCAGAGTTCAAATTTCTGTTGGAACATATATGGAATTTGCATGTATGCACTGTGTTTTTCCAGGTATTCCAGCTTCCCCCAAATCCCCAGAATACGTATTTTAAGTGAGTCTAAATTGTCCATGGGTGTGAATGTGTGTTTGTTTACAGGTGCCCTGTGATTCACTGATGACCAGTCGTGGGCGTACCTCATCACTTACCCAAAGTCAGTCAGCTGGGATTAGGCTCCAGCTCATCCTAATGAGGGCAAGAGTTAAAGAAAAAGAATACATATATTTTAGCGTGATTCACTGATCATAATTTGTAACCTCATCAACTTTGAAAATGAGCTTACTTCAGCCTTTCATGTAGAACACATTTGTTTGACATTTGCACTGACCTCTGCTTGACAGCTGATGCAGAAAATTATATTTACACTGACACAATGGTGTTTAAATGGTGGGGAAAAAAATCCCCATGGAAGCCTTGACTGGGCAGGTCGCAGGTCTTCCCATTGCCTCACCCTGAGGGACCAGATGTCATGGTGAAGGATGTGATGTGACTGAATGACTTGCCAAGTGAATTTATTTAGTAGTAATTAGACTGTACTGCGGATCCAAATAGGTTGCATATTTTTTCTTTTTCCCATTAATAAGAGTTTGTGTTTATTGTATGGTCTTAGTTTATGTGCTACATGCAAAAGACAGAGTTAACGCTATAACTGTGGTGTCCAAAGTGTGGTCCGGGGGCCACTTGCGTCGAGTAGCTGTTTCTTTTTTGGCCCACAGCACATTCTAAAAAATTATTTAACAAGAAATGAAAAAAAGACAATAGCAAAATTAAAAAATCAGCAGTAATTTTACAAAAATAATGACAAAATATTGAGAAAAAAGTTGTACTCTAACAAAGAGTCATAATATTACAGGAATAATGTGATATTATGAGGAAAAATAACATCACGTTAGTGGCATAAATTTGAAACGTAAAAAAAATATGTTTTAAGTCGTAATATTAGGAAAAACAACAAATAAAGTATATTTTCAAAAATTAGGTTGCGTACAAAGTTATAATGTTACAAGAATAAAATCAACGAGAAAAATAAAAAATATTTATTAAAAAAAATTAAAATATTTGGAAAAAATGGAAAAAACAGTTGTACTTTTACACAAATAAAGTAAAAATATTAACAGAAAAAGTTGTATTCTAATCAAAACAAAAGTCGCAATTTTACGGGAATAAACTTGTAATTTCTTAGGAAAAAGAATGTTAAAAATTTGTAACAAACTAAGCTAAATTATGTAGAAATTTGAGGTAATTTTAATTTTTAGTCATAAAAGATAAGCAGCATAGAAAATGGATGGATGGAAAGACGGGGGGGGGGGTATTGCAAAGAGCGAAGTTTCAAGGGTGAGATGCAGTTTTGTCATAACTTCTCTTTTTTTGTTTTTTTTCCTATACTCCCTTCCTTGTCTTCTGGTCAAGGCTAAACCTTTGCAAAAACTTCCTGTATTTATTAGTGGCCAAGACAAAAAGAAGGCCAAAAATATGACTGAGGTCATATATATATATGGAACATTGAGAGTTTGAGAGTAACTCATCTTGTGACAGCATGACATGACACTCCCGGCCATCATTCACTCCCCTGAGCCTGACTGTCTCAAAAAACTGCAATTGGAGAAGGTCAAGGGGGTGTGAGTGGCCAAAAAACAGTGATCGTAATTTCAGGAAAAGAACATGCATGATTTGAAGAGGAAATGGCTTTGATGCCAAAAACTCAAGTACATGCAGTATAATTGCGATAATGCAGCCTTGGAAGAAGAGGGTTTGTTCCATTTTATTATGAGGTTGTCTCAACCATGAATTATTTGTTAGGAGGAGAAAACGAGGTGAAGGACAACAAACTAATAGATAATTACTTTTACAGTATTATGTCCTTCAGCTGGCCAGAACTTTCTTCTAGAGAAGGTTACGTCATCTTTATGCTCAAAGTATTGTATTAATCCTCGATGATATCCATCTGGTTGGATATTACAAGCAATCATACCATGTTGCCTTTGACTCTTTTACACAATTAAAATGTTTTGTTCCAGAGATTTTTGTCTTGTGCCATAACCAGGGAAGATAACATGCCACATTCAATAAAGCGAACAGTAAAAATCAAAGTAGAGGAAAGAAAACTGAGCAAAAACTACTGGCCAGCGTTCTTTATTCAAAAGGTCAGTTGGCATAACATGGTTTTTAACCTGAAAACTGCCACTTTAGTTTGTTTTTACATGACGATGGTGTTTTAAATGACATGTGTAGATTGTCATATTTTTTTTATATTTTTTCATTGTACCTTTCTTAAAATGAAAGTGACAGTCTTGTCTCGTCTCTCGTCTGCATTGGGGGTGCCAACGTTCGATTATTGTTGATAGTTTTCCCGAGACTGTGGTTTTGTGTATGTACGCGGACACTACGAGCATGAGTCTGTGCACGAGCCCTGAGTGAGTGACAGCCATTAACGGCACTCCCCCTTTTCGGGCCAAATGACAAATGTTCAGTTTAACTCATGATTGTGAAAAATGTAGACATTTTTTTCTACAATCTTTTTTTTGCAGCCACTTGTTGATTGTCGTGGGCTTTGACTTTATGACTTATTTTGTGTTGTTCGGGTTGTTTGTATTATGTGAGGCGGTAGGAGTGATTAAACAACACAAACAGAAATTTGTGTCTGCCAGCGGAATTGTATTTTTTTGAAAATCAAAAATCAAAACTCAAGATCTGTCTCTTCTTCCCTGCACTTGCTTCGTCCATTTTTGTCTTAAATTTTCCTCTTATAGAAAAGAAAACAAACTTATAGTATCACTGGGATATTGTCAACATCCAGCAGCAGCACAACATTTTGTCATGAACTATTTTGATGAAAAATATGCCGAACGAAGTCAACAAGCTACCTTGGGAAGCATTTGTTCAGCTCAGAGGTGTTAATCCACTGATGTCACTTCTGGAAATGACACTTTGCTGCAAGTTTTTCATGGCTGTCACCATGAACTATAAATGTAATTATTTTGAATTTACTCTTCGCTTTCAAATAACAAACAATATAGAACATGATTCCAAACGATATATAACATATTTAACCAAGTTGATCATGTCAATGACCTTTTAAATCAGTTACATTTCCTGCAAAATCATTGGCCGATCAAACATAGACAAAGGACACTTTCATGACAGCTTCACTGAAAAAACAAAACTACATTTGAAAAGAGACATAAGCAGTAATGTCTGCTTGTCACATTTTGAAAAAATTGAACTGTAAATTATGTAAATGTAACTCAAACTGTATCTTCCGCTGTCACTTCACATTTATTTGATTCATGTGTTTAATGCTTGGCAAGGATGATGTAGTGTTTCCACTGAAACGTCTTCACACGGGACAGAGGCTTTAGTCACTTCTTTAAAACTCCCAGCTCACAATTACAGTAGATTTTCCCATGTCTACTACAAATTCAACCTTTTATAACCAGCACACGGCCAAATATCAGCCCACTCCGTGTTGGTGTGTGCGTCCAGGCCTACGCCACACCCCAGTGAAAGAATGAGAACTCTGTGTGATTGATAGTCACTTCCAATTTAGCTTCAGGCTTTTTGTGTGTTTCCCCGCTGAAATATAGGCCCCTTAACGAGACCGAATCGCAGACGTAGGCAGGCTGAAGCCTTTGAAATGCAGCAACCCCTGAACCAGAAAATAATCAAGGGGACTTGGGCATGGCGCTGTGGCCGGAAATTCACTGTGAATACTGGTTTCAAGCATGACCATTTAAGATCCCAAATTTTTGGCATTTAAAACTCGCTTCAAGTCAACCACCAACCCCCTTACTCCAGTCTCTCCCTTTTGGCTTTATGTAGAACACTCCATTTGTGCTTCCTCTGACCTAAAAGTGGATGAGTAGTCTCTCTGTTTTTTTGGGGGGGCAACTGACTTTGTGACGCACACAAATGTGCACACGTATGCCCACACACGTACACATGTACAGTAAGACCCTTTTAGGCCCGCGGTTTGCCATCCAAGCTCACAGCACATCACAGGGATGGCTACTTTTCTGCTCGTCCTGCACAAATTTTTTGAGCAACGTTTCCCCCGCCGCTGTTATTTCTCCTCATCCTCTTCCACTGTGGAGGAAGAAACTGCGGTTGAAGGTTTATGCCAAGTCTCCCCACAGCTTGTCCTAATTACTAAGTAGAAGAGTACCCATGGTAAGATGCAACCAGAACTCCTCGGTGCTTGTTTCCCTTCCTTCATGTCGCAAACTGATCATCTCCGAGGGAAGATTTTAATTTTGACTGGCTATGGGGGTTAATATGTGTTGTTCCAATGTTATGACAGTACACAACCTCAATCAGCTTGCGGGAATGTGCACAATATAATCACATTTTGAATAAACAATCTCGGACCGCATGTTTTTATATTCTTACTGCCCTCGGAATGCCAACCGAGCGTGTTTTTTGTTAATCTGAAGCTTTACTTCCCCCCCCAGCCTCCTTTTCCTCTGATCACTGCTTTCCCTCTGATTTGTATCTACAGCTTTCTGCCTTCTAGCCAATTAGCAAAGGCAAACACAACAACAATCAGCTCCTTGGCTTAATATACTCCACCTCTTCAGCACTAAATACCAACTGATTCCAAAGTGCATTGTCATTCAGAAGATCCCGCTGGCATTGGTCTTTATCAAGAAGAAAGGTCTCCTTTGCAAATGGAAGGCCATACCAAAAAACAACACAAATTGTTCGAGTGGAAGACAAAGGCTCAAAGGAGTACGACAATAGCTGATGGACCCTGAGGCAGATTGCAGTTAACTAGCTCAGTTAGTTATTGCGGTTAGCCTGTGTGTTCTTTTTCTCAGTATTTTAAGGAAATGCATTTTTCCTCTGTCAATTTTGCAATGTCATTAGTGCCCCTTCCAAACTGTACCAATCAAAAGGTCCACTTTTACAAAGTTAACTTGAACGACACTCAGTGGAGCACAGACCTCAGTGTAGAAGGATTGTGGTCTGCATAAAAATAAGCATAGCATAGTAAAAACTGAGTAAAATAAATGCTTGTATTCACATTTTTACATGTGTGTACAGTCAAACCTCAGTTTTCAAATACCCCAGTTTTCCATGATGCCTTTTTGACACAGTTTTTTTTCTTACACTGTCTTGATTTCGTACAATATTGTTCATAACAAACAAATCACATTGCCTTGTATTGTATCATTCAGTGAAATCCAGTGCGCTGGCACAAAATGTTTTTGGGTGACTGGAATGGATCAATTGGATTTACATGGTTTTCTATGGGAAAATTGCTTCGGATTTCATACATTTTGGTTTTTGTTAGACCAGAATTAATAACAAAACAGGTATCACTGTGCATCAGTAAGAGTTTGTTCAGTAAGAAATATGCTCTGCCAATTTTCAAGGCGGGTGGAGTTGGGGTAATGAAATGAGCAAACACTATTCATTAACACTAGTCACACCAAAAGCTAAGGTGCCACATTGTGGAAAAACCTATACATTGTACAAATGAACTAACTCACCAGTAATGATACGTTATAATGTCAATCTTCTTCTTTTCCTTTCGGCTTATCCCATCAGGGGTCGCCACAGTGAATCATTTTGGAATGTTCTGATTTGGCAAAAGGATGCCCTTCCTGACACAACCCTCTGTATGAGGGACATGATCTAACAGTGTATTACGTTATTGGTGGTTGTAGTTTGCAGTGGCATAGAACTGCAGTTATACAGCAACACAACCACAATAATCAATTAATTGCTAAATGGATTACTTATGTCACAGTGTAGATCAAAATCAAGATTTTTTAAGGAAAAATTATTATTGCTAAATGTATTCAGTACAGCATACTGTCATTACTGTCGAATGCATTTGAACGAGGCCGTTTACGCCGTTTATTAGTCAATGAATGGCGAGCCTGCGGAGTAAATTGACTTTATAGCCTGCTGACAAAGTGAGGTAAAAAGCACGAGGGAGCTTCATCACAATAACAAAGGCCCGTCAATAGACAGTACCATGACAAAGGGAGCATGCAGTAAATGGAGAAATGCTTTGCATTTAAATCATTCTAGTTTCCTTGGCGTCATGTGAAAGTATGCACGAAAACGCAAAGCATCCCAGGCATGTCCTGACGCCAGACCGAGCGGCGGCGCCATTGTCAATTTGTCCATCCAACTTGCTCTTAAGAAACACACAGAAGCAGGGAGTTGTGGGGACAAAAGGAGGAATGGGTCGCCAGACAGAGCGTAATAAATGATGAAAGAGAGCAGAATATGATGCAAGGGGGGAAAAGATGGTCAAGGAGCGGCAAAACAATCCAAAAGAGGGAGACAGGTGCCTGGAGGTTATGCTGGAGACAGAAGGGTGAGGAGGAGGCGAGGCAGGAAGATAGATGAAGTAGACCCCTGCTGAGGGTCAGTCTCAGACTCTTGTCTCACACTTCTCTGCGCTCCTGTGAGCACAGTGGGAGAAACCAAAGGGGGCAGCATCGTTCCTCCGCGTTTGTCCAACATTCATCCAACCCCTTTTCTTACCTCGGGAGGTGCCAGCTATTGTTTTGGTAACTACACATTGATTTCCATGACATGTGCACAGAGTATGGAGGCACATATGCCAAGGAAGTCCCAGTAACCCAGTGGTTCCCAAACTTTTTTGCAGCATTTTTTGGAGATAAAGTGATTTTATGCCACCCCCCCCAAAAAATATGGTAGTAATGAAACGTGTATGTGGTAGCCCCGCACCCCCCCCGTCATAATGCCGGGCACGCCCCCGAGTTTGAAAACAGCAGTAACCGATGCAAAACTAGATAACACAGCAGATAAAAGACTTTCTTTTTGCTGTTGGGAGTCCCAATGCATCCATTTCCCAATACCTGAGAGCAAATGGTACATTCCTGTTTGGAAGGGTTAAAGCTAAGCTGCTACCAAAATGTATGGAAATGCCTCCCTGACAATTCGCCACGGCTCCCCCAATGGGGCCCGCCCCACTATTTGAGAAGCACTGCTCTAAAGCAAAACAAATATCTGGTGTAACACTATTATAACGTTGAATATGTGTCGTTTAGCTGAAACACGTTTTAATACACCTTTTGTGATGAACACTGTTTTTATACTTGGGTTACAATTAAGAATCTTCCTTCATTCATTTTATCCATACTTTGTTTAACCAGATAAACCTCACTGGGATTAAAAATCAACGTGACCTGGCCAAGACAGCAACATAACACACATTTTCGGACAAGACATTCCCAACATACAAAGTGAACAATCAACAGTATTAACGATTTCAAAAATGTTACATTGGCCAAGCCCATTCATTTATTTGTCAAAATAGCCTTAATTTGCCTAACATAAGTTGAGAGAAGTCATTTTGCACATTATGCATTTCCTACTGAAATGCTGTCTTGCCAAACTCTGTTCCGACTCTGGGAACAACCATCAGTACTTTTTGCTGAGCGCGCAGAGCATACTGTTGGAAGTATTTATGCATGTGTGTGCAAAGGTAAGACGGTAGGAGCCAAGTCAACCAATGAGCAAACAAACAGGGATGGAAACTCAGCTGCAGCATAGAAGGTACAATGGTGAACACCATTTTAACAGCCAGCCATGAAGCGTAAAGCAGAATGTTAACAGTGTCAAGCTTTTTTTTATTTAAAAGATGCTATCACCATAATTACCAGATCACCATAATCCAGCAAAGGTGAGAAGGTAACAGAATTTAAACGCTTCCTTGTATAAAATGATAAGCAGGAGTTATTTCTGAAGAAAGAACCCAGTTTTAGCTTCAGTTTATGCTCAATATGTTGTTTAAAGGACTGATTTTGTTGTTGGATATTACTTAAAATATTGCCTTACTGGCATACATATGTGTTTCCATATTTTGCTTTGTAAAATTGTTTTTCATAATGCAAAATTGTGTCTCTTTGCCATTTGACTCACAGTGGTACCTTGGCCCACTTGAGTGCAATTCTATTTCATTTAACTTTATTATGCCTTGCCACTTTACTTAAAGCGCCATTATCTCAGAGGGTAATTAGGTATTAGAGTGTCAGGCTCAGTCAGGTCATTGAAACAACTCATCCCGTGTCAAGGGGGCCACTGACATTGATGGAAAGGATATCGAGCCCCCTCACCCTCCATGTACCCCCTCCCTCCCTTAGACTGGTAAACTGTGGAGTAAAACGGTGCGTAATTTACTTTGTAGTGGCAGTCAAAGCAGGTCCTGTTCAGAGACTTGGGAGACTTTGGGGATCTAAAGGTGTCATTTTAGGATGAATGGTACAAATACAATAGTGAGGACGAGGGGACCTTTTCTTGAAATAAAAGTCAATGTTTACTCACCTACACTTACTATGGGGCGTGGTCTATACTTCCAGTAATTTGAGAATTTTGGTGAGTAATGTATTTGATTCCATGTAAATACATGGCTGGTATCACCAATACCAATGCTTTTTACTTGGACATTTTTCAAGATCATTGAGTGATTTTGTGATTTTTTTTTTGCCCCTTATTTGTTGATACTGATTGTAATCAGAATATGGGAGACAAAGAAAAACAAAAAGTTTTATCAACACAACTGTGCGTGACCAATATATAATACAACAACCAAAATGACTATAGCTCTCATTCAAATGCTTTGACAATTTGCCCCCAATGCTCTTTTGTGTATTCATATTTCCTATACATACCGTATATACATTATAAGTGAACAACACAACAGAAACACACAGATATTTGTGAAGATAAACATAGAAGGCAACTGATAAATATCAATCTCATCACGATCCGATACATATACTACCCCTAATATCGATACTGTATGGATGGTCACACACCTGTACTGGTCATTCGTGGTCGAATGCTTGAAGTCTCGTTTAAAAAAAATGTACATTATTTTTTGGTAATTATTTGTAATTTATTTTTTTATTGATTTACTTATTTATTATTAAAAAAATTTATTACCTTGCTTTTAACTCTGTGATTTGTTTTTCAATATTGGTTGGATGGAACGACCCTCCCACCTCTACTGGTCATTTTGTTTTATTGATTTAATTTAATTTTATTTATTTGAGTGTGTTATCTAATTTGTTTTATCTTATTGATTTTTTGTTTTATCTTGTTTTATTTTATTTTATCCTATTGAGTCCTTTATTTTACTGTGCATCTACTGTGTTATTTATTGAAGTTTTACTTTGCTGTGCAGTACTTTGGAAACTACGTGTTTATTTAAATTGTGATACATAAATAAAATTGGATTGCTCTTTGGTTTTAAAAAAACAACAACAACTATGGAATGCTCTTCGCCCTCATGTCAAAATGGCCCATGCAGTCAGATGATTCAATTCTCATCTTAAAAATTTTTTACTTAAAAACTTTAAAACTATTATCGTTGTTTTTCAATAATGATTATTTGTTTTCACTTATTTTGTATTAATTTGTATTTATTTAATATTTTAAAAATAACACTTTTATAGTCTGGCTTTTAATGTTTTCGAATCATTTGTAACATTTCATCATTACATTTATCAATTGTTATTTTAAATGTAACGTGCATATTTGTATACCTTTTTGAACACCTTGTTTATTTATTTATTTATTTGATTTTTTTTAGTAGATACTACTTACTACAGTATTGTGCAGCACTTTGGAAAATGTTTATAAAATGTCCTAAACATATGAATCGGATTGGACTGTTTTCGGTGTTGGGCAAACAGTGTTGGGCAAATTACTTTAAAAAAACGTAATTAGTGATAGTTACTACTTACTTTCCCCCAAAAGCCACTGAACTTATGACAAAATTACTACATAAATGTAATTAGTTACCAGGGACTTGAAAAACCTTAAAAATGGACAAGAATTCCAATTTAGTTTAGATTGTTAGATGTTGATAGTTAGATGTTTCATGAGATTAGGGTTATGGGCTGAGACCTGCAATTATGTACCAGAACTGTAGAGCTCATGGTTTTCCTGAGAGTGATCCACTGGCACTCTCGTTGGCCAGCTATTTAGCTTCCTGTGTAGTCGTAGTGAACGACGATACTGAAGCGACATCCAGATCGTTGATAATGATATCAGTGCATAATAGTACGCCATATCTTCCTGTCGTTAAAGGTAATGACGTTGAAAAGGTAATTAATTGGATTACCCATTATTGGAAAACAATAACCGCGTTGATAACAGTGTTGTTTTTAACACCGTTACTCCCAACACCGGTAATAAATCAAATCATTCTATTGTTTTATTGACATTTCTGCGCTTTACCGTTTTTCTTGACAGGAAAACACACTAAACACACTTCTGTGTGTGTTTGATGTAAGTTATGAATGTGTTACTACTGAAAAATAAATGATTGGGCACTGTAGTTAATTCCAAGATAAAAATGGATGACAACAGGAAAGAACAATAGACACAAAATATAACAATATATATTATTTAAATTTTAGACTTTCAAACCAGTGACGCCCTCTCATATCTGCACCTTGGAGGAATGTGAAGAGTGGAAGTGAGCTGATTTAGCTGTTCTTTGATGCTCCCTCTAGTTAGCCGTCTCCTGCTGAGCTCTGACATCCTGTCAGCATGAAAGCTCTTCTCATCTCTCGGGTTTGTCACTACACAACCACAGAATGTTCATGTGGCTATGGGCGTGTTTGTGTGTGCGTGAGGAAGCCAGAGCGTGGAAGAGAAAAGATGTCCCCTATACGAAAGGAACAAAGAACAGAGTAAATAGATCTGGAGAGCGGGGTCCTCTACCAGGGAACAGTCTTCAGTGTTATATTGACAGAATATTGTTTGAAAACCAAATATATATTTTTACCTTACTGTATAAATGTGTAAAGATGTTGTTTAAAACTGCTGAAGCACCAAAGTTACTGAAACAATGAACTTGAGTCATTGCCATGATTTTTTAAAATGTATATTATGTTTTACATTATCTTTTGCTATGCATTACTTTATTCTTCTTGAATAAAATGCCATTGTTTGTCCAATGTTAGCTTTATCTATTATTTGATTGGTAGATCTTGTATCGTAAGCTTTCATTCAAACTACTGCATACTCTAAGCAGATAGCTTTCAAAATTTGAGGTGTCAAATAAAGTAGTTACAGTCATAATTACTATGTTGTTTTTTTAATGGCTTTAATCAAATTTTTAAAATCTCACTTTAATGTTTCTGTATACATGTTTCCTTTTTATAAACTCAGTTTTTATGCAATGGGCTTCTTCCAGCCACACACTAAAGTGGACATTAATTGGTTTTCATTGTGTTTGGGCTTGCCTAGCATACCATTGTAGTGGGGTGGGAAAGGTGAGGTGCGGTGAGAAATGTTGTGTAGTGGAGAGGAGATGTGAAAATGTAGGAATATGTGAGACTTGCCAATCCAATAAATGGGAAACTGAACCTGAAGAGAACACCCCACATATGAGCAAGTCTGAGACTGACAGGCGGACGGATGTTCTCGCCATGTGGATAGCGATGAACAGCAGGCAGATAAACATAGTGGAAGATAAGGGGTTAACAGAGGTGTTGCAAACTGCGTTCAATGACACATCATACAAGCATTAGTGCAGGACTACAGCCATTTTTTCCTTTTGGCTTATCCCTTCAGGGGTCGTCACAGCAAATCAATTGCCTCCATCTAACCCTGTCTTCTGTATCCTCTTCTCTCGCACCAACTACCTTCATGTCCTCTTTCACTACATCCATAAACCACCTCTTTGGTCTTCCTCTAGGTCTCCTTCCTGGCAGTTCAAAACTCAGAATCCTTCTACCAATATATTCACTATCTTTCCTCTGGACATGTCCGAACCATCTCAATCTGGCATCTCTGACTTTATCTCCGAAACCTCTAACATGTGCTGTCCTTCTGATGTACTCATTCCCGATCGTGTCCATCCTGGTCACACCCAAAGAGAACCTTAGCATCTTGATCTGTAGCGCAGCACTACAGTGATGACCAAAATCAGCAAGATGTACAATGACAACAACAAAAAAAAGATTTTGGTGAAGGATTGTTATATCCGGAGATTACTGGACGTTAGCTGGTTCGATGTTCAATATTTGTATTGCTCAGCAAAGTGATCTTACAGTTTTTTGATGTGTTTTATATTGAACTGATGTTTTGTTTTGTTTTTATTTTTTAATTATTTGGATCTTACACAATAATGTAATGAATTTTAAAGAGATTAAAAATATATTTGGGTGTCTGTTACTTGTGGTGGTAATTATAAATTCTCAATTAACTAATAAAGTAATTCACACAGCCTTCAAGAGTTGTCCATGTTGTAATGTAGTCAGTCACGCCACCTTGATTGCTGTACCGTGCAGGCCGCCTGTGGATGCTTGGGGGCCGAGACAGCAGGTTACAGAAAAACTGTAACGCATTTCCTTTAAAGTTTGCATGGTACATTAAAATGTGGTGCAAATGAAGGAGGAAATAAGTGAAAAATGTCGTTTTCATTTACACAGAAGTATATGGCCACACTGAAAAATAAAGAAATTGAATAACATGACCTGATTTACATATAACAAGTGTCTAGAGAGACACAGTAAACAGCTTGACTTCTGGTTGGTGTAGGAATTTAAACATTCACTTGTTAAAACTAACCGCTTGATTCCATTAAGATTATTACTTTTTCGTCAAAAACCTTTACCCTGTAAATATTTCTTCTTTTAATGTTTTTTCTTAAAAAAATACAATTTCATTAAAAAAAAATCTTGTTATACTACAACTTTAATCTCTTCACATTAAGGATTTTTTTCTCGTAATACTGCAAAATTTTGGTCAGAGTTGCTTTTTTTCCTTCGGTGTGGCTTTAGTTCACTTTAGTGTCGCTAAACTTAGTATTGTATTTTTCCTCAATCAGTAACGCTGGCAAACACAGTTGATGGGTACATTTTGTTGCTGATCTGCATTCATAGTGTTTATGGTGCGTTCGTAAAAACTGGGAAGAAACTGACAAAGTGGATTAGAGTTCCAGTACCCTGAAATAAAGACCATTTAAATCTCAAAGAAACCACATCTTTCTGTCGATATCACAATTTGCCAGTGTGCAGTGATAGTGGTGCGAGATATTTTCAACTACATCCTTGAGTTATTTCATATAATTTAAAAACAAGCAAACTCACTTGCTTTGAAATGGACTTAAAGGTCATCTTAAAACTCACTCTTATTAAATAGTCGGCCATGTTTGGTGTTTAACTTCAACTGGAACGCTCATATCCTAGCAGTCTAGAAGGCCCTCTTTGGCCTTGATGCAGGTCTGAGCCTTTACTGACTGCCTTTCTAGTTCTATTTGAGTGGTCCTTTATCCAACAATTTATTTTACTAATCCACTAGAAACTGACTGGGGGTTGTGAGCACACACACACATACACACACAAAGTGTAAACTTCTAATGAGTAATAATCCCTTTTCTCGCCCGGCAAAGAGTGACCCTGCTTTTGGACAGCACGTTGCAAAGATTAAACAAACAGTGGTAATTACCCCTGAGATCAGGTTCTGTTTTGACTGTTTGTCATCCTTGCGCCGCCTGTTGTGTTTTTGATCTGCAGTGGAATGGCAGCCGCGCTCCTTAGTCACTCTTCACATCTCAGCTCCATGCAGAGAGACAGCAAACCACCGGGCGAGCAGGAAACTTGGACGCACACACACAAGTTGGTAAATTAGCAGCCACTTACCAGGACGAAGCACACATTCGCTTTACTGTGGTTATCCACTAGACCAAGTTGGACACAAAGTAGGATTTTATGGGTTTGTCCAGAAAATGCTCTCCCCAAAAACAAACAAAAAAATAAAAACAGTGCTTGCAAGCAATGTGCACATAAATACTCCACCAAAGTCAGTTCCAAGATGTAAAAATTGAATAGATTTACAATAAAATTTAATTTTGTGTTCATTATCTTGCTCAGAGTAAACGTTTTAGTAGAAAGACTTTGTAGCATTGTGGACATTTTATTCTTTTATGGTGGATAGCTTGCATCGCCAGTAAGAAAATAACAATTTAGGTGTATTTTTATGGTTGCAAACAATTAATGACAGCAATCAACGATACCGTGTTAGATTTCTGTGGGAAATCACTGCACTGAAATTGAATAACACCTATAAACATACAGGGCAGTATTGTTTTTTTAAGACCACCACTGCATGCAAAAAACTTGTCTTTCTGCATTATTAAAATTAAAATTCTTGCATGTGCATGACATAGCATGTCATTATTAAATCCCTGCATTGTTCACTAGGAAACTACACTAAATGTCTAAAAATCCCGATCCACACCAAAATATCATGGATTCTTTCCAATTTCAATTTGAATGCAGATGTCTTTTTCCACGAAGGCCTGTACTCAGAGCTCCGTGATTCTCTGGCTATGACTATGTCAGTCCTGACAAGACCTGATCCAGGTACAGCTGACCTTGTCAACAGTCTCGCTTGAAGCCCATCAGTAGGAGCACAACTGTTTCAGTAGCCGGGCCCAGCCCGACCCGACCTAAGGTGAGGTTAATGCCGGCAGCAACAATCAGTCTGCTTCTCATTTTCAACCTGCCGCATCATCTCACAGTGTTTAAAGGTCTCTGTCAAAGAACAAAGTCTCTTTTTTTTCCCAAGTCATTTTGACATGACAATTACTTTGGATTTACTGTTATTAGCGTGATTGCTGCAATAAATCCACCCCATGACTTTCCCCATTCAGGCCGACTCTGGGATGTTTGACAGGTAAAAATGCGAATATTTGGCCACTCCCTCATGGTTAAAAGCACATATTAATAACACAGTGTTTGTTATGAATTATGCCAATTCAATTCTGGCAAGATTTGGAAAAACCCCTGTTAATTTATTTGAGATACTATGTTGTTTATCCTTTAGAGCATGGCTGACAAGATACTTCGGTTTATAAAAACACCCTTTTTCAATGATGAGTAAGACGTTTTTGCAGCATTTATGACCTGACATCCTCGGGAACGGTTTAGCCTCCAAATGAGGCATAATGACAACCTACGGGCAAAGCTAATACTCATAAAACCACCTGACAACGGCACAAAGAATGTTGCCATAATTAATGAAAGTTCCTGGCCTCTCCTCTGTCTGGTGCCAAGGCACATGTGGAACCTCTAAAACCTTGTGTATCTGGCCCAGTGAATTACCCCCTCCAACCAGTCACACCGGGGTATCAGGATGCAGCCCGGACTGAAGTTAAAAGGCACGGTGCGGGGCCTAATCCCCCTAAGAGCAATATTGTATACACGCAAGCTCTCGGCGATGGCTTGTGTACGATTAAACACAAAAACACACCGACAGGAACTCAGTTGGACTGCGAGATCAGTAATAGTGTAAACAAAGACTTGGAGGCAAATTCAAAAAGGTCAATGTCAATCAAATCTGCTATAGAACGTGAAAGCGGCACTGTGGTGCACAATAATACACATATACTGTATATCATAGCACAGCGTAGCATAAAGCGGTAGGAAGAATAATAATAGCAATCCTCTGGTAATTGCCATAAAGCAACATAAAGCAAGCTGACTGAAGGTCGGGGATTCATATTAAAGTGACCCGGAAGGCTCCAGACACAGCAAGGTCTACAAAAGCCTGGCTCCACCACGGAATGAGATTCCACTGTGCATCTTAGCGTGTTTTAAATAAACAGTGTCTGTGCTTACCGTATCATTTTTGGGTAACAACTTCAAAACAAAATTATTGTCGAAAGGAAAAGAAGAAGAAGATACTATAATATCACTACATTTCTAATACAGACATATTTGTATATTTTTGTCTTTGATTATATTTCATTGAAATTGTTCATTATCATTATCCTTTTCTTTGCTGATTGGCTGCGAGACATCACATGGTAACATAACGGTCAACCCTCCTGTTTTTTGCCCTTCATTCCATTTAATATCTTCCCGGACTTTAACATCTTCTAGTCCAGTGTTGTCCAAACTATGGCTTGGAGGCCATTTGTGGCAAGGTTAATTCAAAATAAAATTAAACAAAAAGCAAAAATGGAGACAATGGAGAGCAAAAGGGTGCAATGTAATGACAAAATGATGAAATGTTTATATTAATAAGTAATATTGAAAGACAAAGGTTTAAATTAATATAATTTTGGCAGCCGTAAAAAATGCATTAATGTATATATATATATATATACATACATATAAGTGGTTATATATGCACTTATATATATAAGTGGTTCCCCAGCATCCTATGGATTTTCGGTTTACAGCCCTGGCTGGAAAAAGTTTGGACACCCCTGCTATAGCCGGTAAAGTCAAGCCTTTAAAATAAAAATTAATAAATTGTTGTGTGGGAATTTCCCTTATTTTCCATCACTTTGCAGAAAATGTCCCTCATTTTCAAATGCAGATGTTGACAGGTATGACTATGACATTGATGTTGACATAAATTGAATTGTTATCAAATATAGTTCAGTTCCCTATCTAGGGTCAAATTATGAATATCATTCATCAGGACGGCAATATAAGTTATTTGCGATGATTTGGACATTGACAATTATTCAACACACTGTCACATTACCTTACTTAAGCATTCAAACTTAATAACTGCAGGAAGTCTACAAATGTATTGAAACAGGGGAAAACCTACGTGGCTAGGATTAAATAAGCTTAGCTTCTTCCTCCTCCTTTTGGTCATGCGGAAGTGTCAAGTGTATTAAGTGATGTATTCCAATGTCATTTACATGCATGTTCAAATAAAATTAAACCATTACCATTACCAAATGATTGAAAATGGTAAATGAACGAAACAAGAGGCTGTCAGTGAGGTTGTTTTGAAAAACAATATATTATCACGTGACATACAGTACTCAATTGAAAAACACCATAATTATTGTCATGTACTCATTAAGAATCAAGACGAGGAAAAACAACAGCTACTACATAAATGATAATGCAGAACAAATGTTTTACAAAACGTGGCATAATAGTTCTGAGAATTGTGTGTCTTGCAGATGCTCTCGGCATTTCTGTAGCAGGACCGGATGCCATACTGTAATAACACACTCGCTTGCATACACGTGTGTGTGTGTGTGTGTGTGTATGCATGTTGCTGAATGCTTTAAAATACATTAAGATATTTGCATCATTTACATAAAAGATAAGCAGCATAGAAAATGGATGGATGGAAAGACGGGGGGGGGGGTATTGCAAAGAGCGAAGTTTCAAGGGTGAGATGCAGTTTTGTCATAACTTCTCTTTTTTTGTTTTTTTTCCTATACTCCCTTCCTTGTCTTCTGGTCAAGGCTAAACCTTTGCAAAAACTTCCTGTATTTATTAGTGGCCAAGACAAAAAGAAGGCCAAAAATATGACTGAGGTCATATATATATATGGAACATTGAGAGTTTGAGAGTAACTCATCTTGTGACAGCATGACATGACACTCCCGGCCATCATTCACTCCCCTGAGCCTGACTGTCTCAAAAAACTGCAATTGGAGAAGGTCAAGGGGGTGTGAGTGGCCAAAAAACAGTGATCGTAATTTCAGGAAAAGAACATGCATGATTTGAAGAGGAAATGGCTTTGATGCCAAAAACTCAAGTACATGCAGTATAATTGCGATAATGCAGCCTTGGAAGAAGAGGGTTTGTTCCATTTTATTATGAGGTTGTCTCAACCATGAATTATTTGTTAGGAGGAGAAAACGAGGTGAAGGACAACAAACTAATAGATAATTACTTTTACAGTATTATGTCCTTCAGCTGGCCAGAACTTTCTTCTAGAGAAGGTTACGTCATCTTTATGCTCAAAGTATTGTATTAATCCTCGATGATATCCATCTGGTTGGATATTACAAGCAATCATACCATGTTGCCTTTGACTCTTTTACACAATTAAAATGTTTTGTTCCAGAGATTTTTGTCTTGTGCCATAACCAGGGAAGATAACATGCCACATTCAATAAAGCGAACAGTAAAAATCAAAGTAGAGGAAAGAAAACTGAGCAAAAACTACTGGCCAGCGTTCTTTATTCAAAAGGTCAGTTGGCATAACATGGTTTTTAACCTGAAAACTGCCACTTTAGTTTGTTTTTACATGACGATGGTGTTTTAAATGACATGTGTAGATTGTCATATTTTTTTTATATTTTTTCATTGTACCTTTCTTAAAATGAAAGTGACAGTCTTGTCTCGTCTCTCGTCTGCATTGGGGGTGCCAACGTTCGATTATTGTTGATAGTTTTCCCGAGACTGTGGTTTAGTGTATGTACGCGGACACTACGAGCATGAGTCTGTGCACGAGCCCTGAGTGAGTGACAGCCATTAACGGCACTCCCCCTTTTCGGGCCAAATGACAAATGTTCAGTTTAACTCATGATTGTGAAAAATGTAGACATTTTTTTCTACAATCTTTTTTCTGCAGCCACTTGTTGATTGTCATGGGCTTTGACTTTATGACTTATTTTGTGTTGTTCGGGTTGTTTGTATTATGTGAGGCGGGAAGAGTGAGTAAACAACACAAACAGAAATTTGTGTCTGCCAGCGGAATAGTATTTTTTTGAAAATCAAAAATCAAAACTCAAGATCTGTCTCTTCTTCCCTGCACTTGCTTCGTCCATTTTTGTCTTCAACCTTCCTCTTATAGAAAAGAAAACAAACGTATAGTATCACTGGGATATTGTCAACATCCAGCAGCAGCACAACATTTTGTCATGAACTATTTTGATGAAAAATATGCCGAACGAAGGCAACAAGCTACCTTGGGAAGCATTTGTTCAGCTCAGAGGTGTTAATCCACTGATGTCACTTCTGGAAATGACACTTTGCTGCAAGTTTTTCATGGCTGTCACCATGAACTATAAATGTAATTATTTTGAATTTACTCTTCGCTTTCAAATAACAAACAATATAGAACATGATTCCAAACGATATATAACATATTTAACCAAGTTGATCATGTCAATGACCTTTTAAATCAGTTACATTTCCTGCAAAATCATTGGCCGATCAAACATAGACAAAGGACACTTTCATGACAGCTTCACTTAAAAAACAAAACTACATTTGAAAAGAGACATAAGCAGTAATGTCTGCTTGTCACATTTTGAAAAAAATTGAACTGTAAATTATGTAAATGTAACTCAAACTGTATCTTCCGCTGTCACTTCACATTTATTTGATTCATGTGTTTAATGCTTGGCAAGGATGATGTAGTGTTTCCACTGAAACGTCTTCACACGGGACAGAGGCTTTAGTCACTTCTTTAAAACTCCCAGCTCACAATTACAGTAGATTTTCCCATGTCTACTACAAATTCAACCTTTTATAACCAGCACACGGCCAAATATCAGCCCACTCCGTGTTGGTGTGTGCGTCCAGGCCTACGCCACACCCCAGTGAAAGAATGAGAACTCTGTGTGATTGATAGTCACTTCCAATTTAGCTTCAGGCTTTTTGTGTGTTTCCCCGCTGAAATATAGGCCCCTTAACGAGACCGAATCGCAGACGTAGGCAGGCTGAAGCCTTTGAAATGCAGCAACCCCTGAACCAGAAAATAATCAAGGGGACTTGGGCATGGCGCTGTGGCCGGAAATTCACTGTGAATACTGGTTTCAAGCATGACCATTTAAGATCCCAAATTTTTGGCATTTAAAACTCGCTTCAAGTCAACCACCAACCCCCTTACTCCAGTCTCTCCCTTTTGGCTTTATGTAGAACACTCCATTTGTGCTTCCTCTGACCTAAAAGTGGATGAGTAGTCTCTCTGTTTTTTTGGGGGGGCAACTGACTTTGTGACGCACACAAATGTGCACACGTATGCCCACACACGTACACATGTACAGTAAGACCCTTTTAGGCCCGCGGTTTGCCATCCAAGCTCACAGCACATCACAGGGATGGCTACTTTTCTGCTCGTCCTGCACAAATTTTTTGAGCAACGTTTCCCCCGCCGCTGTTATTTCTCCTCATCCTCTTCCACTGTGGAGGAAGAAACTGCGGTTGAAGGTTTATGCCAAGTCTCCCCACAGCTTGTCCTAATTACTAAGTAGAAGAGTACCCATGGTAAGATGCAACCAGAACTCCTCGGTGCTTGTTTCCCTTCCTTCATGTCGCAAACTGATCATCTCCGAGGGAAGATTTTAATTTTGACTGGCTATGGGGGTTAATATGTGTTGTTCCAATGTTATGACAGTACACAACCTCAATCAGCTTGCGGGAATGTGCACAATATAATCACATTTTGAATAAACAATCTCGGACCGCATGTTTTTATATTCTTACTGCCCTCGGAATGCCAACCGAGCGTGTTTTTTGTTAATCTGAAGCTTTACTTCCCCCCCCAGCCTCCTTTTCCTCTGATCACTGCTTTCCCTCTGATTTGTATCTACAGCTTTCTGCCTTCTAGCCAATTAGCAAAGGCAAACACAACAACAATCAGCTCCTTGGCTTAATATACTCCACCTCTTCAGCACTAAATACCAACTGATTCCAAAGTGCATTGTCATTCAGAAGATCCCGCTGGCATTGGTCTTTATCAAGAAGAAAGGTCTCCTTTGCAAATGGAAGGCCATACCAAAAAACAACACAAATTGTTCGAGTGGAAGACAAAGGCTCAAAGGAGTACGACAATAGCTGATGGACCCTGAGGCAGATTGCAGTTAACTAGCTCAGTTAGTTATTGCGGTTAGCCTGTGTGTTCTTTTTCTCAGTATTTTAAGGAAATGCATTTTTCCTCTGTCAATTTTGCAATGTCATTAGTGCCCCTTCCAAACTGTACCAATCAAAAGGTCCACTTTTACAAAGTTAACTTGAACGACACTCAGTGGAGCACAGACCTCAGTGTAGAAGGATTGTGGTCTGCATAAAAATAAGCATAGCATAGTAAAAACTGAGTAAAATAAATGCTTGTATTCACATTTTTACATGTGTGTACAGTCAAACCTCAGTTTTCAAATACCCCAGTTTTCCATGATGCCTTTTTGACACAGTTTTTTTTCTTACACTGTCTTGATTTCGTACAATATTGTTCATAACAAACAAATCACATTGCCTTGTATTGTATCATTCAGTGAAATCCAGTGCGCTGGCACAAAATGTTTTTGGGTGACTGGAATGGATCAATTGGATTTACATGGTTTTCTATGGGAAAATTGCTTCGGATTTCATACATTTTGGTTTTTGTTAGACCAGAATTAATAACAAAACAGGTATCACTGTGCATCAGTAAGAGTTTGTTCAGTAAGAAATATGCTCTGCCAATTTTCAAGGCGGGTGGAGTTGGGGTAATGAAATGAGCAAACACTATTCATTAACACTAGTCACACCAAAAGCTAAGGTGCCACATTGTGGAAAAACCTATACATTGTACAAATGAACTAACTCACCAGTAATGATACGTTATAATGTCAATCTTCTTCTTTTCCTTTCGGCTTATCCCATCAGGGGTCGCCACAGTGAATCATTTTGGAATGTTCTGATTTGGCAAAAGGATGCCCTTCCTGACACAACCCTCTGTATGAGGGACATGATCTAACAGTGTATTACGTTATTGGTGGTTGTAGTTTGCAGTGGCATAGAACTGCAGTTATACAGCAACACAACCACAATAATCAATTAATTGCTAAATGGATTACTTATGTCACAGTGTAGATCAAAATCAAGATTTTTTAAGGAAAAATTATTATTGCTAAATGTATTCAGTACAGCATACTGTCATTACTGTCGAATGCATTTGAACGAGGCCGTTTACGCCGTTTATTAGTCAATGAATGGCGAGCCTGCGGAGTAAATTGACTTTATAGCCTGCTGACAAAGTGAGGTAAAAAGCACGAGGGAGCTTCATCACAATAACAAAGGCCCGTCAATAGACAGTACCATGACAAAGGGAGCATGCAGTAAATGGAGAAATGCTTTGCATTTAAATCATTCTAGTTTCCTTGGCGTCATGTGAAAGTATGCACGAAAACGCAAAGCATCCCAGGCATGTCCTGACGCCAGACCGAGCGGCGGCGCCATTGTCAATTTGTCCATCCAACTTGCTCTTAAGAAACACACAGAAGCAGGGAGTTGTGGGGACAAAAGGAGGAATGGGTCGCCAGACAGAGCGTAATAAATGATGAAAGAGAGCAGAATATGATGCAAGGGGGGAAAAGATGGTCAAGGAGCGGCAAAACAATCCAAAAGAGGGAGACAGGTGCCTGGAGGTTATGCTGGAGACAGAAGGGTGAGGAGGAGGCGAGGCAGGAAGATAGATGAAGTAGACCCCTGCTGAGGGTCAGTCTCAGACTCTTGTCTCACACTTCTCTGCGCTCCTGTGAGCACAGTGGGAGAAACCAAAGGGGGCAGCATCGTTCCTCCGCGTTTGTCCAACATTCATCCAACCCCTTTTCTTACCTCGGGAGGTGCCAGCTATTGTTTTGGTAACTACACATTGATTTCCATGACATGTGCACAGAGTATGGAGGCACATATGCCAAGGAAGTCCCAGTAACCCAGTGGTTCCCAAACTTTTTTGCAGCATTTTTTGGAGATAAAGTGATTTTATGCCACCCCCCCCAAAAAATATGGTAGTAATGAAACGTGTATGTGGTAGCCCCGCACCCCCCCCGTCATAATGCCGGGCACGCCCCCGAGTTTGAAAACAGCAGTAACCGATGCAAAACTAGATAACACAGCAGATAAAAGACTTTCTTTTTGCTGTTGGGAGTCCCAATGCATCCATTTCCCAATACCTGAGAGCAAATGGTACATTCCTGTTTGGAAGGGTTAAAGCTAAGCTGCTACCAAAATGTATGGAAATGCCTCCCTGACAATTCGCCACGGCTCCCCCAATGGGGCCCGCCCCACTATTTGAGAAGCACTGCTCTAAAGCAAAACAAATATCTGGTGTAACACTATTATAACGTTGAATATGTGTCGTTTAGCTGAAACACGTTTTAATACACCTTTTGTGATGAACACTGTTTTTATACTTGGGTTACAATTAAGAATCTTCCTTCATTCATTTTATCCATACTTTGTTTAACCAGATAAACCTCACTGGGATTAAAAATCAACGTGACCTGGCCAAGACAGCAACATAACACACATTTTCGGACAAGACATTCCCAACATACAAAGTGAACAATCAACAGTATTAACGATTTCAAAAATGTTACATTGGCCAAGCCCATTCATTTATTTGTCAAAATAGCCTTAATTTGCCTAACATAAGTTGAGAGAAGTCATTTTGCACATTATGCATTTCCTACTGAAATGCTGTCTTGCCAAACTCTGTTCCGACTCTGGGAACAACCATCAGTACTTTTTGCTGAGCGCGCAGAGCATACTGTTGGAAGTATTTATGCATGTGTGTGCAAAGGTAAGACGGTAGGAGCCAAGTCAACCAATGAGCAAACAAACAGGGATGGAAACTCAGCTGCAGCATAGAAGGTACAATGGTGAACACCATTTTAACAGCCAGCCATGAAGCGTAAAGCAGAATGTTAACAGTGTCAAGCTTTTTTTTATTTAAAAGATGCTATCACCATAATTACCAGATCACCATAATCCAGCAAAGGTGAGAAGGTAACAGAATTTAAACGCTTCCTTGTATAAAATGATAAGCAGGAGTTATTTCTGAAGAAAGAACCCAGTTTTAGCTTCAGTTTATGCTCAATATGTTGTTTAAAGGACTGATTTTGTTGTTGGATATTACTTAAAATATTGCCTTACTGGCATACATATGTGTTTCCATATTTTGCTTTGTAAAATTGTTTTTCATAATGCAAAATTGTGTCTCTTTGCCATTTGACTCACAGTGGTACCTTGGCCCACTTGAGTGCAATTCTATTTCATTTAACTTTATTATGCCTTGCCACTTTACTTAAAGCGCCATTATCTCAGAGGGTAATTAGGTATTAGAGTGTCAGGCTCAGTCAGGTCATTGAAACAACTCATCCCGTGTCAAGGGGGCCACTGACATTGATGGAAAGGATATCGAGCCCCCTCACCCTCCATGTACCCCCTCCCTCCCTTAGACTGGTAAACTGTGGAGTAAAACGGTGCGTAATTTACTTTGTAGTGGCAGTCAAAGCAGGTCCTGTTCAGAGACTTGGGAGACTTTGGGGATCTAAAGGTGTCATTTTAGGATGAATGGTACAAATACAATAGTGAGGACGAGGGGACCTTTTCTTGAAATAAAAGTCAATGTTTACTCACCTACACTTACTATGGGGCGTGGTCTATACTTCCAGTAATTTGAGAATTTTGGTGAGTAATGTATTTGATTCCATGTAAATACATGGCTGGTATCACCAATACCAATGCTTTTTACTTGGACATTTTTCAAGATCATTGAGTGATTTTGTGATTTTTTTTTTGCCCCTTATTTGTTGATACTGATTGTAATCAGAATATGGGAGACAAAGAAAAACAAAAAGTTTTATCAACACAACTGTGCGTGACCAATATATAATACAACAACCAAAATGACTATAGCTCTCATTCAAATGCTTTGACAATTTGCCCCCAATGCTCTTTTGTGTATTCATATTTCCTATACATACCGTATATACATTATAAGTGAACAACACAACAGAAACACACAGATATTTGTGAAGATAAACATAGAAGGCAACTGATAAATATCAATCTCATCACGATCCGATACATATACTACCCCTAATATCGATACTGTATGGATGGTCACACACCTGTACTGGTCATTCGTGGTCGAATGCTTGAAGTCTCGTTTAAAAAAAATGTACATTATTTTTTGGTAATTATTTGTAATTTATTTTTTTATTGATTTACTTATTTATTATTAAAAAAATTTATTACCTTGCTTTTAACTCTGTGATTTGTTTTTCAATATTGGTTGGATGGAACGACCCTCCCACCTCTACTGGTCATTTTGTTTTATTGATTTAATTTAATTTTATTTATTTGAGTGTGTTATCTAATTTGTTTTATCTTATTGATTTTTTGTTTTATCTTGTTTTATTTTATTTTATCCTATTGAGTCCTTTATTTTACTGTGCATCTACTGTGTTATTTATTGAAGTTTTACTTTGCTGTGCAGTACTTTGGAAACTACGTGTTTATTTAAATTGTGATACATAAATAAAATTGGATTGCTCTTTGGTTTTAAAAAAACAACAACAACTATGGAATGCTCTTCGCCCTCATGTCAAAATGGCCCATGCAGTCAGATGATTCAATTCTCATCTTAAAAATTTTTTACTTAAAAACTTTAAAACTATTATCGTTGTTTTTCAATAATGATTATTTGTTTTCACTTATTTTGTATTAATTTGTATTTATTTAATATTTTAAAAATAACACTTTTATAGTCTGGCTTTTAATGTTTTCGAATCATTTGTAACATTTCATCATTACATTTATCAATTGTTATTTTAAATGTAACGTGCATATTTGTATACCTTTTTGAACACCTTGTTTATTTATTTATTTATTTGATTTTTTTTAGTAGATACTACTTACTACAGTATTGTGCAGCACTTTGGAAAATGTTTATAAAATGTCCTAAACATATGAATCGGATTGGACTGTTTTCGGTGTTGGGCAAACAGTGTTGGGCAAATTACTTTAAAAAAACGTAATTAGTGATAGTTACTACTTACTTTCCCCCAAAAGCCACTGAACTTATGACAAAATTACTACATAAATGTAATTAGTTACCAGGGACTTGAAAAACCTTAAAAATGGACAAGAATTCCAATTTAGTTTAGATTGTTAGATGTTGATAGTTAGATGTTTCATGAGATTAGGGTTATGGGCTGAGACCTGCAATTATGTACCAGAACTGTAGAGCTCATGGTTTTCCTGAGAGTGATCCACTGGCACTCTCGTTGGCCAGCTATTTAGCTTCCTGTGTAGTCGTAGTGAACGACGATACTGAAGCGACATCCAGATCGTTGATAATGATATCAGTGCATAATAGTACGCCATATCTTCCTGTCGTTAAAGGTAATGACGTTGAAAAGGTAATTAATTGGATTACCCATTATTGGAAAACAATAACCGCGTTGATAACAGTGTTGTTTTTAACACCGTTACTCCCAACACCGGTAATAAATCAAATCATTCTATTGTTTTATTGACATTTCTGCGCTTTACCGTTTTTCTTGACAGGAAAACACACTAAACACACTTCTGTGTGTGTTTGATGTAAGTTATGAATGTGTTACTACTGAAAAATAAATGATTGGGCACTGTAGTTAATTCCAAGATAAAAATGGATGACAACAGGAAAGAACAATAGACACAAAATATAACAATATATATTATTTAAATTTTAGACTTTCAAACCAGTGACGCCCTCTCATATCTGCACCTTGGAGGAATGTGAAGAGTGGAAGTGAGCTGATTTAGCTGTTCTTTGATGCTCCCTCTAGTTAGCCGTCTCCTGCTGAGCTCTGACATCCTGTCAGCATGAAAGCTCTTCTCATCTCTCGGGTTTGTCACTACACAACCACAGAATGTTCATGTGGCTATGGGCGTGTTTGTGTGTGCGTGAGGAAGCCAGAGCGTGGAAGAGAAAAGATGTCCCCTATACGAAAGGAACAAAGAACAGAGTAAATAGATCTGGAGAGCGGGGTCCTCTACCAGGGAACAGTCTTCAGTGTTATATTGACAGAATATTGTTTGAAAACCAAATATATATTTTTACCTTACTGTATAAATGTGTAAAGATGTTGTTTAAAACTGCTGAAGCACCAAAGTTACTGAAACAATGAACTTGAGTCATTGCCATGATTTTTTAAAATGTATATTATGTTTTACATTATCTTTTGCTATGCATTACTTTATTCTTCTTGAATAAAATGCCATTGTTTGTCCAATGTTAGCTTTATCTATTATTTGATTGGTAGATCTTGTATCGTAAGCTTTCATTCAAACTACTGCATACTCTAAGCAGATAGCTTTCAAAATTTGAGGTGTCAAATAAAGTAGTTACAGTCATAATTACTATGTTGTTTTTTTAATGGCTTTAATCAAATTTTTAAAATCTCACTTTAATGTTTCTGTATACATGTTTCCTTTTTATAAACTCAGTTTTTATGCAATGGGCTTCTTCCAGCCACACACTAAAGTGGACATTAATTGGTTTTCATTGTGTTTGGGCTTGCCTAGCATACCATTGTAGTGGGGTGGGAAAGGTGAGGTGCGGTGAGAAATGTTGTGTAGTGGAGAGGAGATGTGAAAATGTAGGAATATGTGAGACTTGCCAATCCAATAAATGGGAAACTGAACCTGAAGAGAACACCCCACATATGAGCAAGTCTGAGACTGACAGGCGGACGGATGTTCTCGCCATGTGGATAGCGATGAACAGCAGGCAGATAAACATAGTGGAAGATAAGGGGTTAACAGAGGTGTTGCAAACTGCGTTCAATGACACATCATACAAGCATTAGTGCAGGACTACAGCCATTTTTTCCTTTTGGCTTATCCCTTCAGGGGTCGTCACAGCAAATCAATTGCCTCCATCTAACCCTGTCTTCTGTATCCTCTTCTCTCGCACCAACTACCTTCATGTCCTCTTTCACTACATCCATAAACCACCTCTTTGGTCTTCCTCTAGGTCTCCTTCCTGGCAGTTCAAAACTCAGAATCCTTCTACCAATATATTCACTATCTTTCCTCTGGACATGTCCGAACCATCTCAATCTGGCATCTCTGACTTTATCTCCGAAACCTCTAACATGTGCTGTCCTTCTGATGTACTCATTCCCGATCGTGTCCATCCTGGTCACACCCAAAGAGAACCTTAGCATCTTGATCTGTAGCGCAGCACTACAGTGATGACCAAAATCAGCAAGATGTACAATGACAACAACAAAAAAAAGATTTTGGTGAAGGATTGTTATATCCGGAGATTACTGGACGTTAGCTGGTTCGATGTTCAATATTTGTATTGCTCAGCAAAGTGATCTTACAGTTTTTTGATGTGTTTTATATTGAACTGATGTTTTGTTTTGTTTTTATTTTTTAATTATTTGGATCTTACACAATAATGTAATGAATTTTAAAGAGATTAAAAATATATTTGGGTGTCTGTTACTTGTGGTGGTAATTATAAATTCTCAATTAACTAATAAAGTAATTCACACAGCCTTCAAGAGTTGTCCATGTTGTAATGTAGTCAGTCACGCCACCTTGATTGCTGTACCGTGCAGGCCGCCTGTGGATGCTTGGGGGCCGAGACAGCAGGTTACAGAAAAACTGTAACGCATTTCCTTTAAAGTTTGCATGGTACATTAAAATGTGGTGCAAATGAAGGAGGAAATAAGTGAAAAATGTCGTTTTCATTTACACAGAAGTATATGGCCACACTGAAAAATAAAGAAATTGAATAACATGACCTGATTTACATATAACAAGTGTCTAGAGAGACACAGTAAACAGCTTGACTTCTGGTTGGTGTAGGAATTTAAACATTCACTTGTTAAAACTAACCGCTTGATTCCATTAAGATTATTACTTTTTCGTCAAAAACCTTTACCCTGTAAATATTTCTTCTTTTAATGTTTTTTCTTAAAAAAATACAATTTCATTAAAAAAAAATCTTGTTATACTACAACTTTAATCTCTTCACATTAAGGATTTTTTTCTCGTAATACTGCAAAATTTTGGTCAGAGTTGCTTTTTTTCCTTCGGTGTGGCTTTAGTTCACTTTAGTGTCGCTAAACTTAGTATTGTATTTTTCCTCAATCAGTAACGCTGGCAAACACAGTTGATGGGTACATTTTGTTGCTGATCTGCATTCATAGTGTTTATGGTGCGTTCGTAAAAACTGGGAAGAAACTGACAAAGTGGATTAGAGTTCCAGTACCCTGAAATAAAGACCATTTAAATCTCAAAGAAACCACATCTTTCTGTCGATATCACAATTTGCCAGTGTGCAGTGATAGTGGTGCGAGATATTTTCAACTACATCCTTGAGTTATTTCATATAATTTAAAAACAAGCAAACTCACTTGCTTTGAAATGGACTTAAAGGTCATCTTAAAACTCACTCTTATTAAATAGTCGGCCATGTTTGGTGTTTAACTTCAACTGGAACGCTCATATCCTAGCAGTCTAGAAGGCCCTCTTTGGCCTTGATGCAGGTCTGAGCCTTTACTGACTGCCTTTCTAGTTCTATTTGAGTGGTCCTTTATCCAACAATTTATTTTACTAATCCACTAGAAACTGACTGGGGGTTGTGAGCACACACACACATACACACACAAAGTGTAAACTTCTAATGAGTAATAATCCCTTTTCTCGCCCGGCAAAGAGTGACCCTGCTTTTGGACAGCACGTTGCAAAGATTAAACAAACAGTGGTAATTACCCCTGAGATCAGGTTCTGTTTTGACTGTTTGTCATCCTTGCGCCGCCTGTTGTGTTTTTGATCTGCAGTGGAATGGCAGCCGCGCTCCTTAGTCACTCTTCACATCTCAGCTCCATGCAGAGAGACAGCAAACCACCGGGCGAGCAGGAAACTTGGACGCACACACACAAGTTGGTAAATTAGCAGCCACTTACCAGGACGAAGCACACATTCGCTTTACTGTGGTTATCCACTAGACCAAGTTGGACACAAAGTAGGATTTTATGGGTTTGTCCAGAAAATGCTCTCCCCAAAAACAAACAAAAAAATAAAAACAGTGCTTGCAAGCAATGTGCACATAAATACTCCACCAAAGTCAGTTCCAAGATGTAAAAATTGAATAGATTTACAATAAAATTTAATTTTGTGTTCATTATCTTGCTCAGAGTAAACGTTTTAGTAGAAAGACTTTGTAGCATTGTGGACATTTTATTCTTTTATGGTGGATAGCTTGCATCGCCAGTAAGAAAATAACAATTTAGGTGTATTTTTATGGTTGCAAACAATTAATGACAGCAATCAACGATACCGTGTTAGATTTCTGTGGGAAATCACTGCACTGAAATTGAATAACACCTATAAACATACAGGGCAGTATTGTTTTTTTAAGACCACCACTGCATGCAAAAAACTTGTCTTTCTGCATTATTAAAATTAAAATTCTTGCATGTGCATGACATAGCATGTCATTATTAAATCCCTGCATTGTTCACTAGGAAACTACACTAAATGTCTAAAAATCCCGATCCACACCAAAATATCATGGATTCTTTCCAATTTCAATTTGAATGCAGATGTCTTTTTCCACGAAGGCCTGTACTCAGAGCTCCGTGATTCTCTGGCTATGACTATGTCAGTCCTGACAAGACCTGATCCAGGTACAGCTGACCTTGTCAACAGTCTCGCTTGAAGCCCATCAGTAGGAGCACAACTGTTTCAGTAGCCGGGCCCAGCCCGACCCGACCTAAGGTGAGGTTAATGCCGGCAGCAACAATCAGTCTGCTTCTCATTTTCAACCTGCCGCATCATCTCACAGTGTTTAAAGGTCTCTGTCAAAGAACAAAGTCTCTTTTTTTTCCCAAGTCATTTTGACATGACAATTACTTTGGATTTACTGTTATTAGCGTGATTGCTGCAATAAATCCACCCCATGACTTTCCCCATTCAGGCCGACTCTGGGATGTTTGACAGGTAAAAATGCGAATATTTGGCCACTCCCTCATGGTTAAAAGCACATATTAATAACACAGTGTTTGTTATGAATTATGCCAATTCAATTCTGGCAAGATTTGGAAAAACCCCTGTTAATTTATTTGAGATACTATGTTGTTTATCCTTTAGAGCATGGCTGACAAGATACTTCGGTTTATAAAAACACCCTTTTTCAATGATGAGTAAGACGTTTTTGCAGCATTTATGACCTGACATCCTCGGGAACGGTTTAGCCTCCAAATGAGGCATAATGACAACCTACGGGCAAAGCTAATACTCATAAAACCACCTGACAACGGCACAAAGAATGTTGCCATAATTAATGAAAGTTCCTGGCCTCTCCTCTGTCTGGTGCCAAGGCACATGTGGAACCTCTAAAACCTTGTGTATCTGGC
The DNA here is from genome assembly GCA_024372805.1 of Oostethus manadensis. Lineage (NCBI taxonomy): Eukaryota > Metazoa > Chordata > Actinopteri > Syngnathiformes > Syngnathidae > Oostethus > Oostethus manadensis. The sequence goes on from QODF01000371.1 coordinate 154,740, forward strand.
CCAGTGAATTACCCCCTCCAACCAGTCACACCGGGGTATCAGGATGCAGCCCGGACTGAAGTTAAAAGGCACGGTGCGGGGCCTAATCCCCCTAAGAGCAATATTGTATACACGCAAGCTCTCGGCGATGGCTTGTGTACGATTAAACACAAAAACACACCGACAGGAACTCAGTTGGACTGCGAGATCAGTAATAGTGTAAACAAAGACTTGGAGGCAAATTCAAAAAGGTCAATGTCAATCAAATCTGCTATAGAACGTGAAAGCGGCACTGTGGTGCACAATAATACACATATACTGTATATCATAGCACAGCGTAGCATAAAGCGGTAGGAAGAATAATAATAGCAATCCTCTGGTAATTGCCATAAAGCAACATAAAGCAAGCTGACTGAAGGTCGGGGATTCATATTAAAGTGACCCGGAAGGCTCCAGACACAGCAAGGTCTACAAAAGCCTGGCTCCACCACGGAATGAGATTCCACTGTGCATCTTAGCGTGTTTTAAATAAACAGTGTCTGTGCTTACCGTATCATTTTTGGGTAACAACTTCAAAACAAAATTATTGTCGAAAGGAAAAGAAGAAGAAGATACTATAATATCACTACATTTCTAATACAGACATATTTGTATATTTTTGTCTTTGATTATATTTCATTGAAATTGTTCATTATCATTATCCTTTTCTTTGCTGATTGGCTGCGAGACATCACATGGTAACATAACGGTCAACCCTCCTGTTTTTTGCCCTTCATTCCATTTAATATCTTCCCGGACTTTAACATCTTCTAGTCCAGTGTTGTCCAAACTATGGCTTGGAGGCCATTTGTGGCAAGGTTAATTCAAAATAAAATTAAACAAAAAGCAAAAATGGAGACAATGGAGAGCAAAAGGGTGCAATGTAATGACAAAATGATGAAATGTTTATATTAATAAGTAATATTGAAAGACAAAGGTTTAAATTAATATAATTTTGGCAGCCGTAAAAAATGCATTAATGTATATATATATATATATACATACATATAAGTGGTTATATATGCACTTATATATATAAGTGGTTCCCCAGCATCCTATGGATTTTCGGTTTACAGCCCTGGCTGGAAAAAGTTTGGACACCCCTGCTATAGCCGGTAAAGTCAAGCCTTTAAAATAAAAATTAATAAATTGTTGTGTGGGAATTTCCCTTATTTTCCATCACTTTGCAGAAAATGTCCCTCATTTTCAAATGCAGATGTTGACAGGTATGACTATGACATTGATGTTGACATAAATTGAATTGTTATCAAATATAGTTCAGTTCCCTATCTAGGGTCAAATTATGAATATCATTCATCAGGACGGCAATATAAGTTATTTGCGATGATTTGGACATTGACAATTATTCAACACACTGTCACATTACCTTACTTAAGCATTCAAACTTAATAACTGCAGGAAGTCTACAAATGTATTGAAACAGGGGAAAACCTACGTGGCTAGGATTAAATAAGCTTAGCTTCTTCCTCCTCCTTTTGGTCATGCGGAAGTGTCAAGTGTATTAAGTGATGTATTCCAATGTCATTTACATGCATGTTCAAATAAAATTAAACCATTACCATTACCAAATGATTGAAAATGGTAAATGAACGAAACAAGAGGCTGTCAGTGAGGTTGTTTTGAAAAACAATATATTATCACGTGACATACAGTACTCAATTGAAAAACACCATAATTATTGTCATGTACTCATTAAGAATCAAGACGAGGAAAAACAACAGCTACTACATAAATGATAATGCAGAACAAATGTTTTACAAAACGTGGCATAATAGTTCTGAGAATTGTGTGTCTTGCAGATGCTCTCGGCATTTCTGTAGCAGGACCGGATGCCATACTGTAATAACACACTCGCTTGCATACACGTGTGTGTGTGTGTGTGTGTGTATGCATGTTGCTGAATGCTTTAAAATACATTAAGATATTTGCATCATTTTACAGCATTATCAACGCAACAATAATATTCATAGAACATTTCATTTAATATAATAACATTACATCTATTTAAAGCACTAAAATTGGCATTATATGAGGGCATATTGTATGTGGTGTAAAATAAGTTTTCATGGTGTCAATATTTTTTCTTGGCTCAATAAGAGTAATTCATGTATTTCTAAAATGAATATTTCCAGCACTGTGCAAAGTTCCTAGGCCGCCTCTGTCTTTTTTGTTTCAATTAGTGCTTTCGCAGCAGTCATTTTGACATCATAAAACAGTAAACAAGACAAATATAGCCAGCAGTTATACGGTATTTACAAGGGTTACATTCCATGCAGTTTTACCAGATGCGGCGTCCTGTTATTGCACCATCGTAAGGGGAGGTCACACTAAATACTATTTACTCAAGGCAAGTGTTTCTCAACCAATTTCTGAGTGGGTTGTGGACAGCTGGTCAAAAATTACTTAAAAAATATATACACAGCTGATGTCTGGCTAGTAAAAAGTATGTTGATCAACATCTTCTTCTGGGTACATACTCAACGTACAGATACAGTATGTACAAATCATGCAAATGTCTCATTTTTAGGTAAAATTTGGTGCCATGTTTCAAGGGCTTAATGCATTATTTTTTAGATAAATACATATACTTAGTTAGTCTCCTAGAGAATGCATGCAGTTGTCAGGTCACTCCATATTTGGTAATAGTATGCTCTGAAATGAAAATGGGAAAATGTGGGTGGACACCAGTTGGGAACCTCTGCTTCTGGTTGTCATGTGTCATGACATTTCATTCATAATTATTCAAATGTTTTTGTTCCCAAAGCCTTTTCAAAGTAAATTGTGCAGTAGTTGCATAATTGAGTATCTGCTTGTGACTGTTTTTGGATCGCTAGTTATCCAACAATTTATTTTTGCTTTAAAGTTGTTCTGTCAGTGAAAAGAAAACAATTTTTCAGCACATTTGACTCATAATTATTCACAAATGTTTCTGTTACCAAACCTTTTTTTTAAGCGTTTCATAATAGTTGCATACTTTCTTGAAGCTGTTTTTTTTTTTTAATACTTCTGATTGATTTTGGAAAATGATCAAATTATATAATGATATAATGAGGTGACTACTCATATATATGGTTTCACAGTTGGAATGATGGCAACCATAACTCTGATGTGGCCCAGAATGAAAGATGTTCGGCCCTTATGGACTAAACAATGCACCACATGTGCATATTGATAAAACAATAACAATAGTGTTTTTTGGTGAGTACAGCCCCACAACCTACTAACACCACTGCCAACAATCACTTTGGCTCCATGATGGGTGGAGTCGGCAGACAACATAACCCGGCCCTGCAGCTCACTGCAATTAGCCTTATTGAAGCTGTCACTCAGTCCGGTCCCATAGTGACCCGGTGTGAACATCAAGGAGAAGGTGCCAGTGGCGAGGCCTTGGAGCCGCTGGTCGTCCCATGCTGAATGCAACTATCTGTTACGGCTTCGATAATAGTCGGGGCTGTCCTGTGCCTTTTCTTTCTCTTTGTGAGGGCCTGGAGATGTCTTTTGACATGGTGATTGTTCATTGGCATGACGTGATATAACAAGGGACATGTGTAGCGAAGGAGGCGGACGCCAGTGGATGCAATATCAAAGCTGCTCGGTCAAATCTAAGACGGAGGCTTGGAAAAAATAGTTTTACAACGTGTTTATGTATCATAATAAAGATGCATTCAGTGGGGGAAATGTAGAGCTCAGATATTAGGGTATGCATTAGACTGGCTTTGATAGGATAACTAAGTCCACATGACAACATGCGCTTTTAACATTTCCTCCATAGAGGAAACACCCATTTTCTTTTTTCACGAGATCTAAATAGAGGAAGTCATTTTTTTTCATGGCAAACCGTCCTTTACACTTGACCAGTAATCCAATATGACCACAAACAATTTAGTTGGAGATTGTTCAATGTTAGGCTAATAGTATATGCTGTCTTGATGAGAGATGAGACGCTATTGAGGTCTGGTAACCGCACTTATTACTCTACACCATTTTTTTAAAGCTCTTCCCATCTTGCGGTCACCCAGATGTATTTTGGGACTCTCACATCAGCGCTAAATTGCTTTTTGTACCCATAAACGTAAAAGAGTACAGAACGATTTCAATAAGTCACACATATGAGCATAAATAGCTTTTAGTTACGTCATTAAAATTAAGACTGGGTATTTAGATTAAGTGATCGATGAAGGGAGTGAATACAACTTGCTCCACATGTCATTGTTAGAAACTAAACAATATACCACCACCACCACCATCACCGGTTAGCATAGAATAACAATAGTAGTTTAACAGAACATTGGAGTCTTTTTGGCCAAGAAGCCACATATTTAAAATGTATTTCGGTGAGAGCCATGTATTTTTTAAATAATGAATACAAATAAATGAGTGCATTTTTAAGCAAGATCAATCATTTTACAATATAATTCATCTCTGAATTCATTTTTTAGATAACAATATTCGGAAATTTATCTATAATAAATGAAATTGCACCTCCATGAATCACCACCTTACCGCGGTGGAAGGGTTTGAGTGCCCGAGTGATCCTAAGAGCTATGTTGTCGGGGGCTTAATCCCCCTGGTAGGGTCTCCCAAGGCAAACAGGTTCTAGGTGACGAGCCAGACTAAGAGTGATTCAGAAGACCTCTATGAAAAAAACCAAGAGGAGTGACCGTACCTCACCTGGACGTGAGATACCGAGGCCAAACCCTGGAGCCAGGCCTAGGGGAGGGGCTCGCAGGCGAGCGCCTGGTGGCCAGGTTTTCACCCCTGGGACCTGGCCGGGCCTAGCCCGAAGAAGCCACACAGGAACTCCCCCCCGCAGACCCACCACCTACAGGGGCAAGCATAAGGGTCCGGTGCTGTGTGATTTGGGCAGCGGTCGAGGGCGGGTGTCCGGGGGACCTGGTCTTGGACATGGAATGTCACTTCTCTGGTGGGGAAGGAACCCGAGCTTGTGGAAGAGGCGGACTAGATATAGTCAGACTCACCTCAACCCACAGTTTGGGCTCTGGAACCAAATTCCTTAAGAGGGGCTGGACCTTGTTCTTCTCTGGAGTTGCCGCAGGGGAAAGGCGGCGAGCTGGTGTGGGCTTATTGTTAGCCCCCCGGCTTGGTGCCTCTGTGTTGGAGTCATCCCCAGTAAACGAGAGGGTTATTTCTCTACGCCTTCGGGGTGGGGAAAGGGTCCTGACTGTGGTTTGTGCGTATGCGCCGAACGGCAGTTCAGAGCACCCAGCCTTCTTGGAGTCTATCAGAGGGGTTCTGGAGAGAACCCCAGCTGGTGGCTCCATAGTTCTACTGGGAGACTTCATCGCCCATGTGGGCAATGACAGTGTGACTTGGAGGGTAGTGGTTGGGAGGAACGGCCTCCCTGACCTGAACCCATGTGGTGTGTTGTTGCTGGACTTCTGTGCAAATCACAGTTTGTCCATAACAAACACCATGTTCAAAAATAAGGATGTCCATAAGGGGACTTGGCACCAAGACAGCCTAGGTCGCAGGTCTATGATTGACTTTGTGGCCGTATCATTAGACTTGCGTCCGCATGTTCTGGACACGCGGGTGAGGAGAGGGGCTGAGCTGTCAACTGACCACCACCTGGTGATGAGTTGGATTAGATGTCAGGGAAAGATGCCAGACAGACCTGGTAGACCCAAAAGCGTAGTGAGGGTGTGCAGGGAACGTCCGACAGAGTCTCCTGTTCGTCGAGTCTTCAACTCTAATCTCCGGCAGAGCTTCGCCAGCATCTCGAGGTAAGACCGGGATTTTGAGTCCGGATGGGCCGTATTCCGTGCCTCCATTGCTGAGGCAGCCAGACGTAGTTGCGGCCGCAAGGTGGTCGGTGCCAGTCGTGGTGGCAAGCCCCGAACCCGATGGTGGACACCGGGGGTTAGGGCTGCTGTCAAGCTGAAGAAGGAGTCCTATCAAGCATGGATTGCTTGCGGGACTCCCGAAGCAGCTGACAGGTACTGGCAGGCCAAGCGGCACGCGGCTTCGGCGGTGGTCGAGGCAAAAACTCGGGTGTGGGAGGAGTTCGGTGAGGCTATGGAGCACGACTTTCGGTCGGCCTCGAAGAGGTTCTGGCAAACTGTTCGACACCTCAGAAAGGAGAAGCAGCCCCCACTTCACACTGTTTACAGTGCGAACGGGGGCTTGCTGACCTCAACTGTGGATATAGTTGGTCGGTGGAAGGAATACTTTGAGGCCCTTCGCAACCCCACTGACATACCTTCCACAGAGGAAGCAGAGTCTGAGAGTCACGACCACAAGCGGCGGAAATGAGTTTCCTTCGTAGGGTGGCTGGACTCACCCTAAGAGATAGGGTGAGGAGCTCGGCCATCCGGGAGGAGCTCAGAGTAGAGCCGCTACTCCTTCACATCGAGAGGAGCCAGTTGAGGTGGCTCGGGCATCTAGTCCGGATGCCTCCCGGGCGCCTCCTGGTAAGGTGTTTTGGGCATGCCCAGTCGGGAGAAGGCCCCGGGGAAGACCTCGGACACGCTGGAGGGACTATGTCTCACAGCTGGCCTGGGAACGCCTTGGTGTCCTCCCGGTGGAGCTGGAAGAGGTCGCCTGGGGACCAGGAAGTCTGGACTTCCCTACTGAAACTGCTGCCCCCGCGACCCAGACCCGGATAGGCGGAGGAAAATGGAATGGAATGGAATGCTACACAGACAAAGGCTTTTGTCTGATTATTAAATTGTTACTTACAGCTTGCTCGTCTTACTTTTCAACACGTCCAAGTAACGTGAAAGCAACAGTATGGCGTATAGCCTGGCTTTGTGTTTCTAAACAAAATTAGCTTTCACTCACACCCAAAGAAACATTTCCTGGAACGTTGCCCTGTATAAGGAAGTTCGTGTTCCGTGACGTCAGTGGAACTTGATGTTGAAAAAAAATTCAGCGTGCAGAGCCATCCAAAACTGCTTTCAGGACTCACTACTAAACGCCCAAACCTCATTATCTGCTGCATTGGCATAGTTTAACAAAAGAATACAACATTGTAACAACATTTATAGGCCAGGAAAAAAGGAAAGCATAATAATAAAATTTTTTTTACTACACTTAAGTATAATTTTTGCATCTTTCTGCCACAAACTACTACACTTAGTATATCTTGCTCCAAGTGCATAATAAAGTCAAGTCATTGACTTGTGCTTAACATTTAATTCATATATCATTCTTCTATTATTTTTCTCCAGTCAGGACTTGATTTTATATGTTTCTGAAAATATATCTTGTTTCGTGTTTTCAACATTCTGTCCTGTAATTTTATAAATGCATCAGAGTTATACAGTATGTACATACAGTATACTTTAATAATACTTTAAGGCGTATATTTCATGTATATAAATATGCCATAGTATACAAGTAAACTAGTAAAATAACCAACGTTTATAATATACTTCTTACATTTTATAAAGTATAAAATACTTATTGCATGCTATAAAAAGTACAAATAGGGACTTGAAGTATATAACTAGTACAATGGCAGTATATACATCAGAGTACTTGTGGTATAATTTAAGCATACTAGAAAGATATACGTAACAGATGTCAGCCAGTGCGGCTGCAAAAGCACACACTGGGAAGCCTACTTGACCCAATGGTTAACGCTCTTGTCTCCCATTTCAAAGGTCCTGTGTTTGCACCATGGTGTGGGCACTGTAATTAAGGCAGTTTATATACAGTATATATGTGCACCAAGTACATTGATAGTATATAGATGAATCTGCATGTTCAAAAAAGTCCAAAAAAGTATTAAATTAGTATACATTCTAGTACATTAAAAGTGCACGGTCTGTAGTCTACCTGCTATACTTATACTGAAGTATGCTTAATGCAATTAACCTTAAGTATACTACTTTTTGCTAAGGGAATGTTAATCAAAAGTGAGCATTTTTATCTTTGTAAAAGCAGAACTATTAAGATCGAGCTGCATATGCTGTATATTTACGGTAAGGGTATGGTTGAATATTTATGTCTTATGGCATCGTCAGACATACACACCTGGTATAGTTTTCAGCTCAGTCATTCTGATGTACAGTGCTGCTCTTTACACCATCACTGTTTTGCTATTTTGTTATTATAGCGCATACAAAACTGTGCTACAAGACACACCAACAACAAACTGTTCCATTGTACACAAACAAATTGGAACGTCGTAACCAACGCACTGTGTTTTACAAAAGGGCTTGCAGGCGGCTAAAAACAATAAAACAGCTTTGTTACAACAGCCAAAGGTATTTGTGGCTCTAATAAAGCCTACTTAGGTCTTGGCAATTAGATGGTAAAACACTTAGCTAAGGAATTTCCATTACCTTTGTACAGCATTGTGATGAATTCAACTCATAATTGTTCTCACCCATGGGCGCTGACTGGTTTGTTTCATTTTCCATCGCTGGCTCAGTAGCTGTGCCAAGTTCTGACTCACACAGTTAGGGCCGGGACAGCTAATTGTTTCTGGGGTGTTGTACAAACTGACACCGTAGTGATCATTGAAGGCATCTGATTTTATAAGACTTAACAACACCTTTGTTTTTGCAAAGCACCAGTGAAACAATACAAAAGTATAAACGCAACACTTTTGTTTTCGCTCCTATTTGTCATGAGCATCTAAAACAAATTTTTTTATGTGCACAAAAGGCCTGGCTCACGTTTTGTTCACAAATCTGCCTAAATCTGCATCAGTGAGCATTTGTAATTCATTCTCCTCAGAGGTGTGACATATCAAGATGCTGATTAGACAGCATCATTTTTGCACAGGTGGGCCTTAGGTTGGCCACAATAAAAGGGCAAAGCCTAATTTGTAGCTTAGCTGCCATCAATAAAATGCACCTGTGTTGTGTCTTGAGCATGCCATAGTGGTGGTGGGTGGGAGTATGATATCGACTACAAACACAGGTGCATTTACTGATGACATGTTGAATGCATAGAAATATCTATACCTGACTATATGCTTTGGCCCATTGCTGTGCCATTCATCCACAACTATCACCTCATGTTGCAGCATGATCATGCACAGCCCCATGTTGCCAGGATCTGTACACGATACAGTCGTCCCTTGTTTATCGCGGTTAATTGGTTCCAGGCCTGACCTCTAAGTGAATTTCCACGAAGTAGGATTCAATATTAAGAAAGGAAACATTTTCGTAATTAGATCAGAGAAAACATGTTCATGACTTTCTAACTACCCTTTTGACCATTATGAGAGCCCCGTGCACATGAATAACACACCTATAGTCGTCGCCTTTACACTCCTATTATTCTTTGTTAACACCACATTGCTCAACACAAATGCGCAGACAGGATCACTGCATGGACATAAGCTGCTGGCTGACTCCATGCAGTGTTAAGGTAATGTCTCTTCAGTGTAACGTTACTGACGACTAATGAACAGAATACTACAAATGACTTGTCTTTCAATATTTTTTGACAAATAATAGGTCACAGTCAACCATGAAAAAGGGCTCGTTTATTAATTAACAAATTTTTGCAGTACAGTGAGGGAGGGATGATCGAACCCTGATGTAATGAGGGATGTAGTGTCCAAATATCGATCTATTATATCACGATACAAAGAAATGGTTCTGTCTCAGTGCTGAATGATGAAAAAAATACTTGAACGTTATCTGGTGTTTCAGGTATCTTTTCACTAGGCCCAAAATTTTGTATGTTTGTGTTTCAGGCCAATTACATCATAAAGTTGCAGTACATGCATTTGTTGTTAAAATTGTGTGATACTTTGTGTAAAGTAGCATGCCTAAGTAGCAATGCCAAATGTGATGGGAATTCACACTTACCGTAGATAAGTGTCTTCTACAATGTCCATCCATCCATCTTCTATGCTGCTTATCCTCATTAGGGCCGCGGGGTCTGCTGGAGCCTATCCCAGCTGACTTTAGACAAGACTCTTTGTTAACTGGGTCACAACCCCAAGCATCGAGTCACGAACAATTAACAAAGTACATTTCGATGCCAGTTTTGACTCTTCATAAATGCCTCCTTGTACTTCCTTTTAAAATGACTTCCTTGAATGACACTCATCCATCCATTTTCTATGCCGCTTTTCCTCATTTGGGTCGCGGGGGCTGCTGGGCCTATCCCAGCTGACTTTGAGCAAGAGGCAGGGTACACCCTGGACTGGTCCTGGACCAGTCAGTGTTCATCATCTTTTTCGATGTTGTGCAGATCATTCTCAAAGTGAACACTGGGGACTTGTTTGTTTTGACAAGACTTTTTATTTCCTGGATCACACCCTCAAGCATTGAGTCATGAACAATTAACAAAGTCCATTTAGATGCCAATTTTAACTTTTCCTAAATACCTTCTTGTACTTCCTTTTAAAATGATTTCCTTGAATGACACATTACTTTTATTTTCTGTTCCCGGGGTCAGTCATTGTTCTAAAGGGAACATTTTGCCCATCGTCCACAATCTTTATGTGAGACATAAACACACATGGGTTTCTCTTATCTGTGTGTTCAAAATATATAGAGACAGAAAAAAGAGACAGGTTATTACTGCATGTAACAGGACACATCGATGCCGCCGACAAAGCCCTGTATTAAAACACCTCCAAAAACCTCTAACAAGCTTTTATGGTTTTATATACATGCAGGTCCCATTAGTGTTGTTGGCGCTTTTTGGAGATTTTTTCAGATGGCTTAATAGGGGGAATAAGCGTTTCCCATTACGTAGATTCTTAACTGCGTCTATTTAGCACACATAAAAGAGAAAGGCATGTGTTCTCGTCCCACCTAAGGATTGTGGATGATGGCCAAAATTCCGAATTCCAAAATATGGATTTTGTTTTTACACTATAAGAGAAAGACTTCTAAATCAACTTATACATTAATTATTTTTGTGTTGAAACATGTCTCCTGCTGTTTATCTTTTTGTAATTATTGTGGGTATCAATAAGGAGTGGCTGCTGTGTAGGACACAGGTTAAATCTGTGTTTAGGCTGCACAGGTGTGGACGGGCGTGGTGACATGGGCGCAGATGGGTGTGTCTGCTTACGCACACGTAAGCCAAAAGTGGCTGCAATAAACGTCAATCTCATGGCAACTGCAGCTGTCTAAACAAGTTGTAGTTCCGTCTCTTGAAGTACCTGTCTGGTGCATCGCTAGAGAGTCTATTGCTCTGCAAAGGCACCGGGATCCGAAACAATTAATCTATATATTACCCTATACTGACAATTTCTGGCAGAAAAGATTCTGTCCGGCCCACTGAAGGCCCATGTACCCAATGCACCGTGCGGCACTACCATGCTGTGATGTATTTTTGTTTTCGGTAATAAACAACACCAGCCTCACTCAGCATTCACGGGAAATGCAGTTTCTTGCCTTGCATATGGGAGGTCTCGCACTCGCATGCTCATTTATATGTACAAACATAACAAATCTAATCAAGATGTAAACACAATGGCATCTTATTGATGTGTTATGTACGTAAACACATGCCTTGCACTGTGAACAATCCCCCCAAAAAGTCCACTTCAATCACATTTTGAGTTCAGTGTCTCCGTGAATCACAAAGGAGATCAGAGGGTTTTCGAGTTCGGTCTGCAGTGGCTTTTAATTAAATACAATGACTCAAAAAAGGCCTGAAGCCTTCAATCACTGTGGCCTGCACACACAGACACACACACACAAGTGGTAACGCAGCATGTACACACAAACAGTGTTTAGTTTCTTAGTCATGTGAAAACTGGACAGATTTCCAAGATACAGGGTGGTGCAAATCAAACGCTAATGACAATTTAATGGCTCATTAGCACATGGCATGCATTGTGTACACGCAGATGCGTGTGTGTCGGAGAAGGAAACGTGTGCAGTTGGAATGTGTGATGTTTCCAGGCTAACCTGACTAGGTGAGACTGACTGGCACCAACCTCCCTATGGTGCCCTGAGGGGAGGTGTACAGTGCTGCAGCCTGCTAACGCACACACACACGCACATGCACACAAACTTCCCTCTTGTCACTGTTTCAATCTCAAACATCTACATACCACACTGGTGCTGTGTGCGCGCATATGAATCACGTCAGTTTGGTCATATTCTCAAAAGCATGTGCGCATTTTCTTGGATGTGCACACTCTTGTGTAAAAAGTATCCTGGCTCTGTGTGGCAATGGCTGACTTTCAGGGTCAGGTCTCTTCATGTGTTGGACATTATTAGCAGAGCTACCATGTAATCCAGACACAATCCTCAGGGCCAATGAGATTTTACTGGGGGGTAAAGGGTGACGGTTATGGAAGCTATTAGGCAATAATGGAATAAACTCTTCCCTTGAACTTATTTTGGTCCCTGGAGGCTTGTTGCTTTTTACTGAAGTTCCTTATCGGCGGGCATTGTGACCAAACGAATGCGATATCTTAAAAAGTCTCATTTGAAAGCTCGTTCTCAGTCTAATAATTCCTGTTTTGACTTACAAGTAGAAAGAGTGCTTTCCCAGCACAGATGCAGGAGGAGCGGTGGAATAGGATCCACGGCAAAATCATGACTTTTCACACTAATTCACACTTTTTTAAAAGTGGCTCTTCCGTCATACGATCTAATTCACTGTATGTTTTTGCATTTTAATTGAAGAAGAAACTCCCAGCAGATTAAATGCGGTCCACAAGAAGAACAATAAGGCAAAGTCAAATAAAAAATGCTTTAAAGCTCGGATTATTGGGAGTTTGCTGTCTTATATAAAACACCGCAGCTATTATCCATCATTAACGTCTATTACTCACTAAGCTGGTGCGCTGATCTTCATCTCTGAGGAGGCCATAATTACAGCAGCGGTTGCCAAAAAAGGCTTGAAAGCATTTGAGACAATATGACAAAGACAAATTTGCTACAGGTTGTCTCCTCCCCCTGCAGCCAGTCACTTATCTTATTTTTGTCTTCATGTCAAAAGCTTCTTGAGGAAATGTCACCTTCGGCAAACTGCAGGTTTCGTGTGAATCTTTCTTCATTCTGCGGATTTAAAAACACTTCTCCCATAAAAACAGAAAAATAATTCATCCGTGTTATTAATGCTGAGATATGAACAAAATAAAACGCAATATGGTAACTTAAACAACGAAGACGAGCATTTTACGAGTCGCACAAGTGTAATAAGAGGTTACCCACTATAAATCCTATAAGGGACTGTTTGCAGCAATTACACAGATGCCTAGAGGGCCCTCACTTTCAAACGTGCTTCAAACATGATATCCCGCCCTCTTCCTACTCCGAGCATGTGAGTTAACCCCACGTAGCACGTACGCACCGGCATTGGTTTTGTAGGTTGTCAGCTAATGATAGCGATTTGGCAAAGTTTACTTACTAACATTATCTATCATTGAAAGTACAGCCTTCTCTGAGGCTGCTTTTGTGTGTGCGCTCGCACTACGGACGTGTGCGCGTAAACGAGACCATCATCTTAAATGGATTCCATTTGCTGTGCCTGTCAATTTTTATGCCGTCTTGTTTGTAATAGTGAAAAATATAAACATTTCTTGTTCAGTCTGTTCTTTCAAACCACTACTGGTAACACATGGCAGCTGCTGGTGCTGTTCTTATATTTTTTGGTTGAAAAAAAATGTAGTCTCGAGCCAGTTGCAAACAGTCATTTTAAAAGAAATTCTTTTAACGCTTTTGCTTTTGATTCCCAGCTGAACTGAAGCCCCAGAGGTACAGGTTACCTACATCTGTATGCTGCGTGGCATCATTTTGGTGCAGGTATCTCTTGAAAAAGCCAAAGAAAAGGCCAAACATGCAAAGAGTTCATCATTTGATGCTGGTTACTGGACTGACATGTTTCTTGCAGCGCCTTCTTTTCCCAAAGCTGTAGATTTAATTCTTGATTGTATGACCCTGAAAGCTTTTTTTATTTTTTTTTTACACATATTGTTTTATTTGACACCTTTACTACTTTATTGGCCCTTTTCTGAAGGTAAGCACGCCTTTATGTAGTTCCATGGGAGCGTGTTTTTTTTTATGTGAGAACGTGGCATGGAGACTAAGCTCCCTGCTTCACTGGAACGTGTTTTCCTTTCTCCATGTTTGGACACACAGCAGACAAGTGGAGGTTAGGACAACACTCCGGTAGGAGCCGAAGGACTTATCCGACAAGTAATTAGGAGCGAGGTCAAGTTGAGAGAACTAAGCCCAGTAATTCCCACAGCAATGCTGCGGATGAGGTAAGGCCCGACTCTACAACTCTACAACAAGGGAAGTGGAAGGAGACACAACAAATAGAGAGCTGGAGGAGAAAGCAGGAAAAGTGCGTAGTAGTCGTATTCTAAAAGCTTTTAATGTCAGCCATTAAATTTTACATTAACTAACAATAAAGCCTCAAATCTTAGATGCCTGTTGCTTTATTCATTCATTCATTTTCTATACCGCTTATCCTCATTAGGGTCGCGGGTATGCTGGAGCCTATCCCAGTTGACTTTGGACGGGAGGCGGTGTACACCCTGGACGGGTCGCCAGTCAATCGCAGGACACATACAGACAAACAAACATTCACACTCACATTCATACCGGTGGACAATTTAGAGTCGCCAATTAACCTAACATGCATGTTTTTGGAATGTGGGAGGAAACCGGAGTACCCGGAGAAAACCCACGCACGCACGGGGAGAACATCACTCCACACAGAGATGCTCAACGGAGATTCGAACCCTAAACCTCCTGACTGTGAGTCCAACATGCTACCCACTCGTCCACCGTGCGACCCTGCTTTAAACATAAGGTGTACCTTTTTTCTTGCCAGTTTTGTAACAACAAATTACTTTCCCCATTTCAATACTGTTCAACTGATGCTCAGGAGAGTATAGTACCACAGTGTTTTTATGCAGACAGAGGAGGTAGTAAGTATTCCAGAACACCTGTAGGAGTCAAGGCTTGATCAACCTCCATTTCTCCAGAACAGCTTTAAATTGTTGACCCATCATGTGGTCCCTGAAACACACTTTATTTTTCAGTTCGGTTCAGTTCAATCAAATCTAATAATTACAAAAGGAATTTAATCTAATGATTACAAAAGTCACTTTTACTGCAGATGCTCATCCAAAATCGAAGAATGTCAAGCTAATGGGAGGGTTTCCCCATCTGATGGTGGTCCCAGACAGTAACCTACTACATTTGTAAAAGATGATGCCATGCTCCAAAATTGTAACAGATCATTTAAGATGTTTTGATCTTAAAAAGGTATGCTTACATGTTTATCATGAGATAATTAGGTAATCTTAAATATTTAATTCCATTTGAATGTCATGGTTTTGTAGACACACAGTCTACATAATTGACTTTTCTATCAAAATGCAGTATTCCATTCAAAGTACTTGGAAAGAAAAAAATGTTTAACTGGAAACTACTAAGTGAGTTAATAATATAATAATAACAATGGGTATGTGTAATATTATAGAATATGCAATGCTTTGAAATAATTGTGACACTGATGGACACTGGCAATAAAACACTATTTTTACAAATGTGGGAAATCATTTTGGCAGCGAAGCAGCTCAAAAAGAGAAGGTTTTCTCTTCCAGCCATAGTGTGCTCGTGTGAGCCCCGATGAGAAAACACCTCACAGCCCCGGTAAGACTACCATTGACCTCCACCTTCGCTTTCATGTGGCCAAATCCAAACCCGACCGCAGGACCCACAACATGCTAATAAATCACACACTGACGACAAATGCGGGAGAAATAGTTCGCTTCTGAAGCCACAAAAAGAATAAAATATGGGTGAAAAAAAAGACATCCCATGAGATGTCTTGCTATTTAAATCACTTCTCGTGTTATGTTGGGTCCAGCAGATTCCTCTGCATTAGGATATTATAGGCTACTTTTCATGTGTGCTTTCATCTTCACATCTTCTCAGGGCAGCACAGAAAAGCTGCTTGGAGGATAACTCTGGATTATGTCTATTATGAGTACAATTGTTCCCTTATGAAATTCCTGTAGACTCTTCATTAAACAAAAAGAAGGGGGCAATGTGTTTTGTAAAAAGCTATTAAGCATTTATTGATGGGACTAATATGTGCATTTAAAGTCAGTTAGGAAGGGGAGAGGCCATGCTGTAGGGAAGCTGCATGCAGATGAGGGATTGCTGTTTTTCATTTGCTCTAACCGCTGCGCACACACAGACACACACAAATAAACCTGCATGGCTGTACTTTATACTGTACATACTGGCACGTCTCTACGATACCACACCACCCCCCTTCCTCGCCGCGGCCGTGTAAGTCATACACAAACCAGAGAAGGCCTGGCGCCCGAGGAGAGCAGCTCGAAGAAACTAAATCCACTTTATCAAACTGCCAGATGTCATTACCAATGGTCTTCCGCTGGACGCGGCTTTCACCAGGGACAAACACACCATAGCCGACATGGCAGATGCCTTGACATTTTTAATTATCGTCATTGCCTAGCTTCCTTGCATTTAAATATACAATAGCGTGTTTGAATGCATGCTATAAAACACAGCTCACTGTTTTCTTGTTTTTAATCAAATTTTAAAATTATCAGCATGCAGGAAAATGTGTGTGTGTATATACACATATATTGTATATACATATACATACAGACCTGATCAAAATCTTAAGACCAGTTGAAAAATTGACCTTTTGCACATTTGGATCCTAACGAAGTTTTAATTAGAGCTACAATATGCAAAAGCAAGAAGGGGGACAGTGAGAAAAAGCACTATGAAAAAGTAATTTATTGAAAACAACAATTGAACTGAAACAGGCTGTTTATCAGCTGATCAAAAGTTAAGACCATCGCTCAAAAAGTTACAAAAAAACAACACATTTTCTCAGTAGGACTCAGTAATGAGTAGCTTCACCGTGTGTTGCTTTGAATGTGTTCCCTAGGGGAGCTGAATGGCGGGTGGACAGGAAGTAAAGTCGGGAGTTCAGAGTTGATTTTTAGCTTGGCGTGAGTTACAGCTGCAACAGTAGTCCTTGTTTTTATTTGGGATTTTTATTAGGGATTATTGTGCCTGTTGTGAGATAATTTGGATGTGCTATGTTCTTCCGGCAATCAAGCCTGGTGTCTATCACTGAGCATTACAGTGATGAACAACAGAAACATTACTGACACCTATTGACCAGTGTGAAATACTACACATCATTCACAGCACATTTATATGCATCTTATGAATGCCGTATACTACATTTATATTTTAGTTCATTTAGCCATTTTTATGCTTGAAAATGTTTATTTTAGGTAAAAATATTAACGTAAAAATATGTTTAAAAAAACAAACAAACTAACAAACAAAAACAAAAAAAAAACAGGCTTTCATCATCCATAAACGATATGAATAAAAAGGTGATGGAGTGAAGCTGCGAAATTCAAACCAAAAAGTGGCAAGGGATGACTGTAAAGTAAACAAGTTTTTAAAAACAACTTTCTCTATGGTTTAGTGTTGTTGTACAGCGTAGCAAAAACCCTAATGTAATGATGTGACTATAATAACAATAATGGAATAGAATAGAGTAGAATAGAATTTAGGCAGCACGATATTACAGTATATTGGTTAGCACATCTTCCTCCGCATCATCTCTGTGTGGAGTTTGCATGTTCTCCCTGTGCTAGGAGACTCGAAATAGTCTGTATGTGTGAAATGTTTGTCAATACATGTCCTGTCATCCAGACATTGTCATCCAATGTCTGTTTGAAAGTACAGAGGGCTCAATTATGTTTTCCATGCAAAGAGAGAGAGAAATGAAAATGAATGTTCTGTCTAGTCCAAAAGACCCAATAGTGTGTAGTTGTTACAAATAAGGCATGCACCAAAAATGAGGTTTGGGTGAATTATTCTTCATTATAACAGGGTCATGACATGCCAAGCTAAGCAAACACATTTCAAAGTCAACAGCTCCCTTGACGACTGGAGTGGCTGTGCGGCTTGAACAGGAAGTAAGCGGTAATTTGCCATGGGTTCTGTCCAGTCTCAGGACTCCCAGACATTGTGTCGTCCAGTTAGAGCACTGTCTCGTGGTTCCAGAGCCATTGGGTCACCAAGTTGAAATGGATTCCGGCCGTCCCCAGACAGTTGTTAATTGACTTCTCAGTCATCTGTTTACTAAAATCAGTTTTTAAAGCCACAATTTTTAAAAAGAATTCTGTTTTATGGCTCGCACAAAAAAATCCACAAAGAAAAAAAATTATAGTTTACGGAAAGTTAAGACAAAAATCGTATTGAAGCGAACTACAATGTAAAATCGGGTATTGGGTACAAATGTGGTTTGAATCAAGGTGGCCTTATTTTGCTTTGATTGTGTAACTAATTACATTTCAAGCTTTCCTGTTCTGAAAGTGCACGTTGTCTTCAACGGGAGAGAGACATTTAACCCATTTCCATGGCGTAATTAATTAGTTCCACTTGATAGCTTGGCAAGGCCTTGATTGTAGCAACTACATGCTATAATATATGCATCATATCCAGACACAATCAATTACTGATTGGGCACCAAAAGACTCCACTTGTTGTCTCCTGTGGGAGGCACAAGTTATGTATTAGGGGGTCTTGTCAGGTGATGAAATTATTGATGATGCAGATTATGGTTTAACTGGGAATAGAGTGGATATTTTATTCAGAGACAGAATACATTGAACTCAACATGTTACATTGTCATTGTGTACATTTTCCTGATATATGTGTACTGTACTTTGATAGGCACTTTTTGTACCTGCCAAGAAAATAGCAATGAAAAACAATTTTTAATATACAATATTAACAAATAAATATTAAAAGATCACTGGCATGATTTATCAACTTTGCTTAAATATGTCCTACATCGTTTGTAGTTATGTTGTACATTGTTTGTTTTATGAAACAGAACGGAAATTCACCAAAAAATAAATTTAATGTCCATGTTGGGTCCTGCTCAGACTAAGGTTTCTCAGGTGACATTGGTGCAGTGGTCCTCCCACAAAAACATGGCGGTATGCAGACAGAGGATGTTTACAGTTGAAGAAACATTTGCAGATTAAATAGATAGAGAACTTGGAGAACAAGGAATTAAGTCGTATTTATTTGAATCACTGATGGATGAAACTAGCGTGTGTGATGAGGAAGAGACAGGGAGATGAAGATTGGTTGGCTTCAAAACACAGTAACAAATTACCCTGGAGTTGCTTATCATTCAAATAGTGGTTTAAATTGGCTTATTATTGAGCGTAAAGCGGTCTTTAGAGCGTGCATTATTGCATTTTTTTTGTTGCATTCACAGTCTCAGCCACTGCCGCCGCTGTAAATTGAAGCTTTGAATGCTTGTCGCTATGGTGGCATAGTGTTTAGAATACAAAGTGTAAATAAGACATGACTTACTGTACTGTGGCAACTTTGACGTGGTTCGTCTTGTCCCTTCTTTTGTAACATAGCATCCCAAAATGTGTTTATTTCGTACTTTCAAGCCAGATGCCCAACGGAGATTCGAACACTCATCTCCTGACTGTGAGGCCAACATGCCACCCACTCATTTATTGTGCGGCCCGAGAATAATTTTTCCAAATCAAATTGATGTGTTCAACCAGAGGTCCCTTCCTTTTTATTTTCACACACCGTGCTGAGTCTATCCGCACACTACCTTATGCAATTTCCCAATATACACGGGAAATGGTTTCCCAACCCCGACCAATCCCAAGTTGCCATGCATGGCTAACATAGTGTCTCCTTACCAACCCTTCACATCTTCATCTTCATACCCTTTTTCCTGTCTTGTTTGTTTGTGTCCCTGATGTTTTTATTTAAGGCATCAAAAGAGGCCCCCCCCTCTCCACGGCCAAGCCCACCAACTCCCTCCCTTGCGACATCCCTCCCCAAGCCCCCGAGCAGACAGGATGATTTGTAAACTTCAAACGTCTAAAGAGCCCGAGACTGGTCTCTTCTGCTCATTTCGGTAATTCAATAAGCCAGAGGGGACGAGGGCAGCGGCACACTGCTCCCGCCCCCCATCCTCTGAGCCCACACTCTTCCGAATGAAAGCCTGCCTGCAACAAATGTCAGTGTGTCATGGAAGCTACATTCACCAATAAGGATCCAATGGTATGCTCCAAATACATTTGGCCATGACGTTATTTATGTATTGCATGTATTTTTGAAAATTTGACCAAAATGCATCCTCTTGCTAACAATGAATCAAAGCTACAAAATAAATAATCTACCTAATGTCTCCCCTCCATATCGAATATTGTGATCAAAGAATTTGAATAATACCTTTGACATTAACCTTGATAATGATAATGTCTGATCTGATAACCTTCCGAAAGACACCCAAGGGAAATCCATTCTGCAGCTGCCACATCTTTACCAGGGAGGGTGTCACTTTCAGAGTAAACACCATTAACTTTGGAATAAAGGCCAAATCCTCTGCAACCGCGTGATGAGCTTTTTTAAAAATATCCCATTCAATATGTCAGAACAATCTCCATTCACGTGATGGATTAGATTATCCAAGCAAAAGATGACTTGAAATTTAAAATAAATGTATACTTTTAAACACCAACATAACACGAGAGACAATCAGAAGAGTTCAAACCTGCTTCATACATAAAAGCAAAAGTCATCCTGCTCTGATTCATCATGTTTATTTGTGCTGTTGCTTCATAACACTTTATACTGTATATTATAGTAGCTCTGTTTACTTCTTGTGTAATTTTAGGTCATTGTGTTCATTTCTATTATTAAAGGTGATAATTGCCCTTTGGTTCGTGACCATTTGTAATTTATTATTCATTCATTAGGTACTGAGAAAACCAATTGCATTGATTGAAAACCTAGGCCTGTGTGCATTTTGATGGTGTATTAAAAAAAAGGATTTTCTAATAAAAATTCAGTTGTTCAAAAATGTGTCTCAAGCAATGCAAACACAGTACAAATGTCTACAGGCGTTTTTGCAGCACCGTGTGAAAATGAATAAAACGAAAACCCCTTTTCCACCATCGGACCTACAGTATGTGCGTTTGTAGCGTGACATGAAGCATGAAGTTTCGGGCCAATTATATTAAGCGGTTTTGTGTGGCATCACGGTGGGTTTATATCTTTTTAACTTTTGAGAACTGTTGGCTGATGTTGCCCGCCGAGTGGATGACCACTTAGAGGAATTAATTTCCAAAACACCAGAGCTAAACTGTTTTGATTTGACATTTTTACTTTGTGCTACAAAATGTAATCACGAAAAAAAAACATACCACATACGTAGATGGACATCGACGTGTAAACTAAGTCGTCAACTGCCCTGGTACAAGTCTTTAAATGTTTGGCTAAAGCGACACCAGTTTGTAAACAGCCCCTCTGTGACGACCAACATCCACCAGGGTATATTCGCTCGCAGCTTGCTGTGATAGTGGCGATAGCGTGGAAGAGGCGGGACCAAAGGGGATGTGTGCAGTTAATGATATCCGTCCCCCCGCCCTGCTTGTCGAGACAGAGGCGGCGACACATATAAGTCGGCAATGCCACAATGGTCCAGCGCCATAAAGGCAATAGGAGCATAAATCTCTATCTTTATCAAAACCACACAGAAACATAGCTGGGCCACTCCCATCGCCCACCAAATCTGCATCTGATAAACCGCCCCCCTTCCTACCCTACTGGTTCCCATCAGACAGCGCTAATAATGGCCCACAGAATCCGTTAAAAGTGTTAAAAGGCTGCTTTCACTTGCACCACAGTCCTGACCTTGAGTGACTTGTTACAAGCCATGTTAGAAGATAAATCACTGAGCCAAGCCTACAAGTTTGTCAAGCAGAGATCACCACTTAAGCAAAGAATCATGCAAATTTTACTACTTGAGAGTCATGAAATGTTCACATGTTGGAAAAGAGAAACTGAGCATCAAGTTTGTCTGGCTCCTCTGGTCCGCCCACCCCCAAATGAGCGCAGCAAATGGCCCATTTTATCTCTTTGCTGTCAACCATGACTGCAAGAGCACCAGATAGTTATCTGGGAACGGAGGAAAAAGAGCAAAAACCACTGAATTACTTTTTTTTTGCACAGTTCTGCAGAAACCATCTAAAGAATGCAAGGCAGACCCTCTTCTGTAGGATGGGAACGCTAACTGATGAAGTCATCATTAATGTTAGAAGCTCATCATTGCTTGTTGGCGCTGTCCGCACGGTCACGCCGACTGCTCTCATCAAAGTGCATGATTTGCTTTGAGGGGAAAACAGCTCAGAGAGACAAAATGGTTTGGGTTTTGCTGTTCAAATATTTGGAGTTTCTTGGCAAGCCGCCGCCAAGCAGGCCTGGCAGGGCAGCCAGGGCCTGTAATTGGTTTAATTGTCAGTAATTACTCCACTGTTTTTGAGTACACTGTGTATGGGCCCGATTCGGGGAGGAGACAGGATCTGGGTTAATGATGTGTTTCCGTCTTAATTAATGCTGCGGTCTGCTTAAAATACAGGCGTACAGACACATGTCGAAGTCATTTGGGGGAGACTGACACAGCAGGATGGTGGCCGACATGAAATGAGTGGCGGGAGAGTTAATTTGCGGAACTGTGAAGAAATAAAACACCAATGGGTTCATTTTTTAAACGCACAACTTCCTCGTAACTGTGTAACAATAACACACAACATAAAGATGACTGTCTTTCCAGTATCTTAGCACATCTACTGTAAGCTGTCTTGCAACAAGAGCCTGGTAATGTCATGATTGGTCAAAGGTTCTCCTCTAATTGCTGTTGTGGGAATTGGGTTTTTAAAAGGGGGGAGGAGTTAAAAAAGCGATTAAGCAGTGTGTGACTGGTGGGGTTAAACCCACAAAACTGTCAAGTAGCACTGGAACTAAACTGGATTCTAATGTTTCCCTAGTCTGGGAGTGCATAGTTTGGATCACTGGGTAGAGAAAATGGGGTCGCACTAGAATAATAAACCGAGAGTTTATTTGAAACCACTCCAAAAAAAAAAAGAGCTAACGCAATAAAGGGGTTGCACTAGATTGTTCAAAGCTGCTGAAGTGAAGAAATAGCCATTTAAACAGCAGGTTTTATACAAAGACGGATTCTCAATATTTTTATTTCTTTGCCTTTTAGAAATAAACTGTTAGGCTGCCTCTTTTGACACTTGAAAATAAGCTGTCAAACTGTTGTCATCATAGCTATACCAATATAAATCCATGTCTCATCCCGCCATCCAACCGCTCACGCCTGCTCTCTCCACAAGCTGGTCTCCACAGCGAGTGGGTTACTCCACTGTTTACAATATTTCAAATTCCCTCTCAAGTGTTTGGCTTGGCAGGTAGTACAGCCTTTTCCTTAGCAATTACAGGCTTGCAGGCTTTCTCAAATGGGGCTTTTGAAGAAATAACACTTTTCTCTCCCAGCTCAAGGGAAAAAACAGAGACATTTGGCCCACAGCTCATGCAGTCAATCACACAGGCCCAGCTCAAGCTCTGTCTGACGCACTTGGCTGCTAAAATATCTCCGTACCTTATGTGTGTCTGGGTGTGGGTGTGGGGTGTGTGCGTGTGCATGAAGACGCAACACGTATTTTGCAATACTGTGTGACTGAGTGTGATGCCAAAATGCAGAATATAAAAATCAAAACCATAGGACAAAGACATGTGAATAATATGTAAATATATTCTATTTGAGTAAGAACGTAAACATAAACAGTAATGTTCATTGTTTTTGAAAGTAGTACAAAGCGAGAAAGAAAAAGTTTGATTGTGTGTGGGGGAAATTCGAAATTGACTGATTAAAGTATATACTGTATATGAACAGTATATATTCTTTTTATATTTTTCAGCTTCATTCTTATTGTATACTTCATTCTCATCAAATTCCTAATATTTTTCATAAAAACAAAACAATATTCTTGTACGACGGCATTTTTTTTTCTCATAAAATTAAGACTTTATTATCGTAATACTTCCCATTTTCCTCCGCTTATCCGGGTCCGGGTTGCGGGGGCAGCAGCTTCAGTATGGAAGTCCAGACTTTCCGGTCCCCAGCGACCTCTTCCAGCTCCACCGGGAGGACACCAAGGCATTCCCAGGCCAGCTGTGAGACAAAGTCCCTCTAGCGTGTCCTAGGTCTTCCTGGGGGCCTTCTCCCGACTGGGCATGCCCGAAACACCTCACCAGGGAGGCGCCCGGGAGGCATCCGGACTAGATGCCCGAGCCACCTCAACTGGCTCCTCTCGATGTGAAGGAGCAGCGGCTCTACTCTGAGCTCCTCCCGGATGGCCGAGCTCCTCACCCTATCTCTTAGGGTGAGTCCAGCCACCCTACGAAGGAAACTCATTTCCGCCGCTTGTATCCGCGATCTCATTCTTTCGGTCATGACCCATAACTCATGACCATAGGTGAGGGTGGGAACGTAGATCGATCGGTAAACAGAGAGCTTTGCCTTCCGGCTCAGCTCTCTCTTCACCACGACGGTCCGGTACAGCGACCGCATTACTGCAGATGCTGCACCGATCCGTCTGTCGATCTCACGCTCCAACCTTCCCTCACTCGTGAACAAGAACCCGAGATACTTGAACTCCTCCACCTGAGGCAAGACCTCACTCCCAACCCGGAGGGTACAGTCCACCCGTTTCCGACTGAGAACCATGGCCTCGGATTTGGAGGTGCTGAGTCTCATCCCAGAAGCTTCACACTCAGCTGCAAACCGCTCCAGTAAACGCTGAAGGTCACAGCCTGATGAGGCCATAAGGACCACATCGTCTGCAAATAGCAGAGACGAGATCCTAAGGTCACCAAGCTGGACTCCCTCAACACCTTGACTGCGCCTAGAAATTCTGTCCATGAAGATTATGAACAGAATCGGTGACAAAGGGCAGCCTTGGCGGAGGCCAACGTTCACCGGAAACAAGCTCGACTTACTGCTGGCAATGCGAACCAGGCTCCTGCTTCGATTGTACAAGGACCGAATGGCACGTAGTAGCGGGCCACCAATCCCGTACTCCCGGAGCACCCCCCACAGTACACCACGAGGGACACGGTCGAATGCCTTTTCCAGGTCTACAAAGCACATGTAGACCAGTTGGGCAAACTCCCACATACCCTCCAGTACCCTTGCAAGGGTGTAAAGCTGGTCCAGTGTTCCGCGACCGGGACGAAAGTGATTTAACTACCCCAATTACCTCAGCGACGGTGATGAACTGTCCACGTACGTATCCTCTGACTCTGCTTCCTCTTTGGAAGGCATGTCAGTGCGATTGAGAAGGGCCTCGAAGTATTCCTTCCACCGACCAACTATATCCACAGTCGAGCTCAGCAAGCCCCCGTCCGCACTGTAAACAGTGTGAACTGGGGGCTGCTTCCCCTTTCTGAGGTGACGGACGGTTTGCCAGAATTTTTTCGAGGCCGACCGAAAGTCATGCTCCATAGCCTCACCGAACTCCTCCCACACCCGAGGTATTGCCTCGACCACCGCTGAAGCTGCGTGCCGCTTGGAATGCCAGTACCTGTCAGCTGCTTCGGGAGTCCCGCAAGCCATCCATGCTTGATAGGACTCTTTCTTCAGCTTGACAGCAGCCCTAACCCCCGGTGTCCACCATCGGGTTCGGGGCTGGCCACCATGACTGGCACCGACCACCTTGCGGCCGCAACTACAACTGGCTGCCTCAGTAATAGAGGCACGGAATACGGCCCATTCGGACTCAATATCCCGGTCCTCCCGTCGAGACGCAGGCGAAGCTCTGCCGGAGATGATAGTTGAAGACTCGACGAACGGGAGACTCTGCCAGACGTTCCCAGCCCACTACGCTTTTAGGTCTGCCAGGTCCGTCTGGCACCTTTCCCCGCCATCTGATCCAACTCATCACCAGGTGGTGGTCATTTGACAGCTCAGCCACTCTCTTCACCCACGTGTCCAGAACGTGTGGACGCAGGTCTGATGATACGACCACAAAGTCGATCATAGACCTGCGACCTAGGCTGTCCTGGTGCCAAGTGCACTTATGGACTTCCTTATGTTGGAACATGGTGTTTCTTATGGACAAACTGTAATTCCCATTGAAGTCCAGCAACAACACACCACACGGGGTCAGATCAGGGTGGCCGTTCTTCCTAACCACGACCCTCCAAGTCATACTGTCATCGCCCACATGGGCGTTGAAGTCTCCCAGTAGAACTATGGAGTCACCAGCTGGGGTGCTCTCCAGAACCCCACTGATAGACTCCAAGAAGGCTGGGTACTCTGAACTGCCGTTCGGCGCATACGCACATACCACAGTCAGGACCCTTTCCCCAGCCCTAAGGCGTAGGGAAATAACCCTCTCGTTTACTGGGGATGACTCTAACACAGAGGCACCAAGCCGGGGGGCTAACAATAAGCCCCCCGGCTTGCCGCCTCTCGCCGCCTCTCCTCTGCGGCAACTCCAGAGAAGAAGAAGGTCCAGCCCCTCTCAAGGAATTTGGTTCAAGAGCCCAAACTGTGGGTTGAGGTGAGTATAGTCGGAATCTCTCCGCCTCTTCCACAAGCTCGGGCTTCTTCCCCACCAGAGAAGTGACATTCCATTTCCCAAGAACCAGATTTGGCCGCCGAAAACCAGGTCGCCCGGACACCCGCCCTCGACCATTGCCCAAATCACAAAGCACCAGACCCTTATGCTTGCCCCTGCAGGTGGTGGGTCTGCGGGAGGGAGTTCCCGTGTGGCTTCTTCGGGCTAGGCCCGGCCAGGACCCACAGGTGAAGACCTGGCCAACAAGCGCTCGGCTGCGAACCCCTCCCCCAGGCCTGGCTCCAGGGTGAGGCCCCGGTATCCCACGTCCGGGCGAGGTGCGGTCACTCCTCTTGTTGTTCGTCATAGGGGTCTTCTGAATCACTCATAGTCCTGCCCGTCACCTAGAACCTGTTTGCATTGGGAGAACCTACCAGGGGCATAAAGCCCCTGACAACATAGCTCCTAGGATCACTCGGGCACTCAAACCCCTCCACCGCGATAAGGTGGTGATTCACGGAGGGGCCGTAATAACTCAACTTCATTATAGTAAAAACAAGACTTTTTGGAATTTAAAAAAAGGCATTATTATTATTATAAAGGCTTGTGACATTACACTTTTTCTCCTTATAATATCTCTTTATTTGTTATGCATTATTATGGTTGACTTATTCTCATAACAATATGCTGTTTAATAACTTCATTTATTTTTTATTATTATTTATTTCTAGTAATCCATCCATTTTCTATGCCACTCAGCCTCACTAGGGTCACGGGGATATAACAGAGTCTATCCCAGCTGACTTTGGTTGAGAGGCAGGTTTTATTTTGTAACAAGTCAAGTTTATTTTTGTAAAAAAAAAAAAATTTCTTTGTGTAATTGGAACATTAAACCAAGTTGCATTTCTATATTTGTGGTTCTGGTCCAAACAATGTACTTTTACTAGGAAACAGAAGAAATTGAGGGCTCACAGACGTATCATTGTTCATAACTGGCAAAGAGTAAGAGGTTTGGCATCATATCCCAACTGATAAACTGTGAATGAGGGGAAAATGGTAGATACAACTTGGTGCATGACTGTGCACGTGCAAATGCAGTTCCAACATTACGCCACCATTCTGGCCATCAGCATCAACGTAATTGCACAATTACTCTGCTAAATGTTCTCTGTGAAGATTATTTGATGCCGGGTTCAGATGAAAGGCACAATAACATCAACATTAGTTGGACTTGCATTGTCAAGGGGGTGGAGAGAGGTGGTGAGGGGTGCTTGAGTTCCTTAGCCTGAGGCTAAGAGTGGCCCCTCCCTCTGCTCCTCCACCCACACAAGGGAGTTAAAAATCCCATTTACTCTGACTGGAGCCAGGAGTTGGCTTGAAAAGGCCGCAGACAAAAAGCAATTTTCCACGGAACAAAACCATCACAATGGTCCTTCTTTGATCTGGACCCCCCCTCCTCCTCCAATCCTACCAGTGCCAATTGAACTTTGTCACCATGCAACTGTCATCTGCGGAGGGAAGGCCCTTCTACTCTGAATGAAGCAGTCCACAGCAATTTAGTCCAGACAGCACTTTGAAGTGCCAGGGAAAAGTCCAGAGCCTGCACTCTTTCCCCCACTCTGTCTCTCTCCTACGTTCTTTCTTTCTCTTGCCAATTCTAGAAATCCAGCGGGACAGCACAGACAGTCCCGCGGGGCTGCAAAAGAAGAGAGAAGACATTAAACATCCAACACCTTTGCATTCTCCCCTCTCTCCCTGCCTCCCTCCCTTCCTTCTAAGTAACAGAGGCATGCAGCGCTGGCATGTGGATAATCAGCCATGGGGCCCCTGCGACATCAAAAGCTCGGAGAGCCCCTAAGAATACAAATGTGGGGCCTAATGGTACACTTCATTAATGTCCTCCCCATCAAAGGCCACTTTACTGACTTGGGAGATTGACTAATTTACACATTGTGGGAAATTGCTCCCAGCCATGCGTAAAACTGCCAAGCATTTATATAAAGAGTCAGAGAGAGAAGTGGGAGGAGGTAAGTGGACGGGACAGCCTCTGTTCTCTGCTAAAGGAGCTTTGACTGCAAGAAGTGGCCGCATAGTCACATGATCACATATGTGTGTTCACCTTCTAAGTATATACCTTTTTAATGAGATGAAAATCAACCAGCTATCTGCTGCAGCAACCACAGTTTGGGTTTCAAAGTTGGCAAACCAAATACATATTTACATGTAAAGACATTTTGAATACCATCCATCCGTTTTTCCTGCTGCTTATTCTCACTAGGGTTGCAGGGGTATGCAGCGGCCTATCCCGGCTGACTTTGGGCAAGAGGCGGGGAACACCCGGAACTGGACGCCAGTCAGGAAGAAGCCGGCGTACTCAGAAAAAAAGCCACACACGCACATGGCTGTGTAGCCACCATGCAACCCCACGTCATATTTCTATAACTATATAACTATATCAACTATAATTTAAAAAATCTTTTTTTAAACAAATTTCTGACTTGTGATTTTTTTAATTAAAGTCTTGTTTACTACTTGCAACTTCCTAAGGTGTGAATATCAAAAGTATTTAAATGAGTGTGCAATATAGAGTAAACTACATCATGCTCGTTACAGCCACATAGAAAGCAAAGGCATAAGGCAGGTAGATGACCCTGCACCAAGACCTACTAACCATCTTTTTATTTTGATTGAATGTATTCCTTTTTGTAGCATTATTTCTTGCAGCAACAGGTTTTATTGTATTAGATGGTGATGAATCCATTATATGACAATGTATGGGACAAAAAAAGATGTGAAAATAGACAGCAGGTATCTCAACAAATTTAAAAAAGCATCATTTGATCCGATGGGAGGGATCTACGGCTTGATGACACACTATCTTTCTGTAAACACGAACAGAAATGTACTTCAAATTCACAATGTTATGTTTATTATTCATTTTAACTTTTCTTAAAATGACTGACACATAATTGTATTAGTTTATTTATATCTACACATTTTGTTGCTCTTTTCTTTTACCTGTGCACAAACTTCTGTCAGTTTGTGTCTACTCCCAGGTGAGTATTTTGTTTTCATTTTTTCAACACCTTTTTAACCTTCTTTCTTTTCTTATTTCATCACTCTGTAAGCTGTCAGTCTATTGCTACACAACGTCTGTTCGTTTTTCTGCTACCGGTAATTACAATACGTTGAGGCCTAAACACAGAAAGTGAGCGAAACTTCTAATGACAAAATAGAAACTCCTTTTCGGACATGTTGTGCAAGTATAAATGTGATGTTCCCCGGTGTATCTTCCCCGGGGGGAACATAGTTTTCAATCAACGCTTCTTCATCAACAAAGCATTATATTTGTCAGTTATATTGTCAGAAGTCCAAAACGGACACTAAAGCAAGTTCCACAATTGCAGTGCTCACCCATCCCCATCTCAGCTTGAATGGCTAGCACCAGCCAAATGGCCGATTCAAGGCTTGGACACCAAAAGGCGATGTCATGGTGGCAACAATCGCACTTTAATACACTTTATGGCTTATTACCACGGATGTGACTGAGCCAGAGGCAGAACAAATCAGTTAAAACTCACAGTATCGGTTTTGATTCATTGTTTTGAATCCGCTCAGCGTGTGCTTTTGTTCAACTTTCAAAGTGATTCCCCTCCCCTTTCGCAAACGACCAGCGCGCACATCTTCCCAATGCAAACACACTCGCGCAGTCATATTGCTGTCATCACCAGTTATGACGCACTGGAGGCCCCGTGCAGGGCCAGCGTGTTTTACTGCCACGTTAGCCATACTCCTGGTGCTTAAGTGACGGCATGAAATATATTTTGTGGCTGCCTTACATGCATGTCAAACTTGGCTTGCACCGTGTGTGTGTGTAAGGAAGCATAAGTGAGTTAACGCCTGCTTTGGACGCCGACACCTGCGATACAGTGTGAGTCCTTCAGCAGGCAAATTATATGGCTTTAATTTGTCTTCTTGAAACAGTTGTAGCTGCAGAGGCTGATGCCAAGTTCTCCTCGACTGTAACATTGAGGAGAAGGTTAAAAGTGTGTTGAGTGTCTGTATATGTAAGCGTAGCCTTGACATAAGCAAATACACCATTTTGGGTGGAACACCTGTTTATGTTGGAGGCTGGGAGAGCTGACAGATATTATAAAGGAGTTTTCAATGTTTTCAATGTAGCCAGAAAGTGGCAATGAATCTTTTTTTTCAAGCAAAAGCTGCTTAGGTTTCTGGCAAGAAGGGAAAGCTTAATGTGTCCCCGGTTTGGAGAGTTTTGTGGTCGGGCCTGGGCCGCAGTAGCACACACTTCAGTCATTGGCTGGTCAACAGAGGCCATTTGAATATCGTGACTAATTCGACCAATTAAACTGTCACAGGTCTATTTTCAATGGGCCTTTTTCACAAGCTGCTCATCCATAATGCTTTCCTCTGTTACCAGGGGCTTTGACTTTTAAACTCACTCTATTCACAGTGACGCAGGATCACAGACTCATCTAAAAGCAAAGGCTGAGGCACTACTGGATGAGTGGACATCTTTACAAACAGAAGCAAAAGTCTGCATAAAGAGCTAGACATGTTCTTAACCTGATGCTCGTAAATCAAACGCCGTCAGCGTTGTATGATATGGAGGACATTTCTAAAACATATTACATGCTGTATTGAGCAACTGAAGTATCTACTGGAGTGTATCAATCTAATGTATAGCAATGGACTGTACTATGCAAAAGGTTTAGACCACTGTTAGACTTGGATGAATTGAATATTCTTGCCAAGTCCCCTTTTATTTTGCCTATTGTTAGTAAGCAGATTACCCCGGGTGCATGGATTATGACCAACAGAAGGGTGGTGCCAATATGATTCTCGCCGTTGATAATTTTATTAATGCAAATGACTCAAACAGTGAAAGGAAAATTGCACCAGCCGCACCTTTATCCAGATACTCACCTGTTTCCACCCGTGTGTTAATTAATTACTTGAAAAGAAAGATTATGTAAAAACTACGGCACTGATTTCAGTGACATTTTGAGGATGTATTTTACACATGACAAGGAATAATCTGTTAAACATTTGTGTGTTTGAAAATAACAATTTATTATCCAAAGTTAGTTTCTCTCATTGCCTATTGTTCTAAACTGACTCATCAAACCCTCCCCCTCAAAAAGCAATTAGTTCTGCCTGGTTGCCTGTAGAACTGCATGAATGCTCAACTTGTACGTCAATATTAATAACCAGAACAGCTCAAAATAATCCACAAAGTCAAAGCACACAGGCACACAAAGTAGATGTGTCCAATATAAACTTCACACTTGTGTCTGGAACCTCTCGGTTATCATGAGCGCACACAGGAGTAGTCTAGCACGATTCTGTGCACATGTATCTGCACATGTGCAACATAGCACAGTCATAAGCGGCGTATACACTTGCACGCATTTTTGGATGTTGGCAGAAGTTGCACTCATAAACCTGTACACTGAATTGGTCCTGTTTTATACTCTCTAGTTTAAGCAGGGCAGATATTTATATTATATTTATCATTGCTTCTGAAAGTTCTCCACGGCCTAGTTCGGCCCTGCCTGTACCGGTACCGCACCGCGACCCGGTGGATGGTGGCCCCTGTTTTAAATCAAACTATGTTTGAGCTCAACATATGATGATAATGGTAATGATTAAGCTGTTAGATGTGATGACAAGCTGGTGATTTGTAGTAAATATTGAAGGAGTCATAAATAATTGTGCACAAGATGTGATTTCATCTTAAAGTGGCCTTCCAGAAGGTAGGGACAGAAAAAAGGTTGCCATTTATAAGTATCCATTCATCCATTCATTTTCTTCCGCTTATCCGAGGTCGGGTCCCGGGGGCAGCAACCTCAGCAGGGAAGCTCAGAGGTCCCTCTCCCCGGCCACTTCGTCTAGCTCTTCCCAGCGGATGCCGAGGCGTTCCCAGGCCAGCTAAGAGACATAGTCTCTCCAACGTGTCCTGGGTCTTCCCTGAGGCCTCCTACCGGTTGGACGTGCCCTGAACACCTCCCCAGGAAGGCGTTCGGGAGGCATCCTAACCAGATGACCGAGCCACCACATCTGACTACTCTCAATGCGGAGGAGCAGCGGATCTACTCCGAGTCTCTCCCGGATGACAGTGCTTCTCACCCTATCTCTAAGGGAGAGCCCAGCCACCCTGCGGAGAAAACTCATTTTGGCCGCTTGTACCCGCGATCTTGTCCTTTCGGTCACTACCCAAAGCTCATGACCATAGGTGAGGGTAGGAACGTAGATCGACCGGTAAATGGAGAGCTTTGCTTTTTGGCTCAGATCTCTTTTCACCACGACAGACCGGTGCAGAGTCCGCATCACTGCAGACGCCGCACCAATCCGCCTGTCCATCTCGCGTTCCATCCTTCCATCACTCGCAAACAAGACCCCAAGGTACTTAAACTCCTCCACTTGAGGCAGAACCTCATCCCCGACCCGGAAATGCCACTCCACCCTTTCCCGGGCGAGAACCATGGACTAGGACTTGGAGGTGCTGATTCTCATTCCAGCCGCTTTACACTCAGCTGCGAACCGATCCAGTGAGTGTTGAAGGTCAATGCTCGATGAAGCCAACAGGACCACATCATCTGCAAAAAGCAGAGATCGAATCCTGCGGCCACCAAACTGGAACCCCTTAAACGCCCTGGCTCCGCCTAGAAATTCTGTCGATGAAAGTAGTGAACAGAATCAGTGACAAAGGGCAGCCCTGGCGGAGTCCGACCCTCACTGGAAAGGGGTCCGACTTATTGCCGGCAATCCAAACCAAACTCTGACACCGGTCATACAGGGAACAAACAGCCTGGATTAGGTAATCCGATACCCCATACTCCCGGAGCACTCCCCATAGTATTCCGCGAGGAACACGGTCGAATGCCTTCTCCAAGTCCACAAAACACATGTAGACTGGTTGGGCAAACTCCCATGCACCCTCAAGGACCCTGCCGAGAGTATAGAGTTGGTCTACAGTTCCACGACCAGAACGAAAACCACACTGCTCCTCCTGAATCCGAGATTCAACTATCCGGCGGATCCTCCTCTCCAGAACCCCTGAAAAGATCTTACCAGGAAGGCTGAGGAGTGTGATCCCACGATAGTTAGAACACACCCTCCGGTCCCCCTTCTTGAAAAGCGGGACCACCACCCCGGTCTGCCAGTCCAGGGGCACCGACCATGACGTCCACGCAATGCTGCAGAGTCGTGTCAACCAAGACACGCCCACAGCATCCAGGGTTTTAAGGAACTCCGGGCAGATCTCATCCACCCCCGAGGCCCTGCCACCAAGGAGCTTTTTGACTACCTCGGTGACCTCAGCCCAATAGATAGGCGAACCCGACTCAGAGTCCCCAGGCACTGCTTCCATGTTGGAAGGCAAGTCAGTGAAATTGAGGAGGTCTTCAAAGTATTCCCTCCACCGGTCCACAACATCTCGAGTCGGGTTCAGCAGCACACCGTCCCCACCATACACGGTGTTGACTGTGCACTGCTTCCCCCGCCGAAGACGGCGAATGGTGGTCCAGAATCTCTTTGAAGCCATCCAGAAGGCGTTTTCCATGGCTTCTCCGAACTCCTACCATGTCCGGGTTTTTGCCTCAGCGACCACCAGAGCTGCAGACCGCTTGGCCTTCCGGTACCTGTCAGCTGCCTCCAGAGTCCCATGGGCCAAGATGGCCTGATATGACTCTTTCTTCAGCTTGACGGCATCCCTCACTACTGGTGTCCACCAACGAGTTCTGGGATTACCGCCACGACAGGCACTGACCACCTTACGGCCACAGCTCCGATCGGCCGCATCGACAACGGAGGCACGAAACATCGCCCAATCGGATTCAATGTCCGCTGCCTCCCTCAGAACATGGCTCTCCCGCAGGTGGGAGTGGAAACTCCTTCCGACAGGGTACTCTGCCAGGCGTTCCCAGCAGACCCTCACAGTGCGTTTGGGTCTGCCAGGTCTGACCAGCATCCTCCCCCACCATCGGAACCAACTCACCACCAGGTGGTGATCAGTTGACAGCTCCGCTCCTCTCCTCACCCGAGTGTCCAAAACATGTGGTCGCAAGTCCAACGACACAACCACAAAGTCAATCATTGAACTGCGGCCCAGTGTGTCCTCGTGCCAAGTGCACATGTGGACACCCTTATGCTTGAACATGGTGTTCGTTATAGACAATCCGTGACGAGCACAGAAGTCTAATAACAAGACACCGCTCAGGTTAAGATCAGGCCTGCCATTCCTCCCAATCACACCTTTCCAAGTCTCACTGTCGCTGCCAACATGAGCGTTAAAGTCCCCCGAGGGAGCACTCTCTAGTAAGGACTCCAAAAAGGGCGGGTATTCTGAACTGCCGTTTGGCGCATAAGCGCAGACAACAGTCAGGACCCGTCCCCCCACCCGAAGACGTAGGGAAACTACCCTCTCGTTTACTGGGTTAAACTCCAACGTGCAGGCTTGGAGCCGGGAGGCAACAAGAATTGCCACCCCTGCTCGTCGCCTCTCGTTGCTGGCAACACCAGAGTGGCATGAAGTCCAGCCCCTCTCGAGAGGACTGGTTCCAGAGCCCTTGCCGTGCGTTGAGGTGAGTCCGACTATATCTAGCCGGAATTTCTCCACCTCACGCACCAGCTCGGGCTCCGTCCCCGCCAGAGAGGTGACATTCCACGTACCGACAACTAGCTTCTGTAGCCGAGGATCGGACCGCCAAGGGCTCTGCCTCTGGCCGCCACCCAGCTCTCTTTGCACCCGACCCCTTTGGCCCCTCCCACGAGTGGTGAGCTCATGGGAGGGGGGGACCCATGTTACCTTTTCGGGCTGTGCCCGACCGGGCCCCATTGGTGCAGGCCCGGCCAACAGACGCTCGCCATCGTGCCCGGCCTCCGGGCCTGGCTCCAGAGGGTGGCCCCAGTGACCCGCGTCCGGGCGAGGGAAAACGAAGTCCATTGTTATTGTGCATCATTGGGGTCTATTGAGCCACTCTTTGTCTGGTCCCCCCCCTAGGACCTGTTTGTCATGGGTGACCCTACCAGGGGCATGACAGCCCCCGACAACTTAGCTCCTAGGATCATTGGGACACGCAAACTCCTCCATCACGATAAGGTGGTGACTCAGGGAGGAGCATTTATAAGTAATGCAGTGAAAATGTCATATGTGACAGACAATACCATGAACAACCTTTCACAGTCATTTTCCACTTAAATCACACCTGATGAGTGAAGCATCATGAACAAGCCTGACTGACATGAAACAGTACTGTCGCTTCTACCAATTACGCTAATTACAAATGACATTATTATGGTTATTAACACATTAAGAGCCATCAATTTGTTGAGTAATAAGAACAGGTTGTTCACTGTGTAATCTTGATAAACTGGTTCTGTTTTAACCGTCAACTAGGCTGCACTTAAAATAATAAATGATCATCCAAAGCAGTCAAACGCATCATGTTTAAAATTTCAATGAATAATGCTAGGTTACTCCGGGAAAGTCTAAATGGTGAGTCCTGAAATCAACCGATGGTTTTGTATACATGGATCACTATGACTCAGGTTTATTTTACTTTTACAGGGCAGGTCCATCTGAACTGTTGCAATGTTTGTCCCCAGACACAACACAGTGACACTGGACCAATGGAGACATTTTGGGGGCCCTAAGGGGGAACATCAATAGACTGGACTAAGGTCTTGTGAAGCTCAAAGGGAGCGCTTGAATTCACCTTTTGTCCCTCCTTAAACGAGTTGCTGGGGTTGCTGCGCCAATCTAACCCACAGATCTGAAAACGAGAGAGAGCCACACTTGGATCGAAGTAATGTGGTGCTCCTTGTTGAACAAATTCACCATTGTGGCTAGCTAGCCTGATACTATCCACATACCTGCTTTTGGGGGAATGCATATGAAAAGGCGGCCTGCAGTCTATGCCAAGATGAGGGATGGAGTCGTGAGGAAAGAGGAGGGGCTTTACTTAATGGGTCACAAATTCACATTGAGAGGAGCAACATCTGCATTTTATCAGCAGGGCCCAGATAGTGTTACAGGGGACAATTGTCTGCAGATTGGCCATTGGGTCTTTTAAAGTGGTAAATTGTTGAGCAAAAGCAGATCTGCATGCAGTATGATGTTGCATTGGGTCGCCTGCCACTCATGGAAGCTGTCAGGCTAACACGGCTGAAAAAAGGCCAAATTACTTTCAAGGACCTTGCCATTGTTAAACTGTCCAAACAGCATGGATTGGATTTCTTTATTTCGTCTTTGTGCAGGTTTGAGCGTCCATTTTTCCACCTTCAAAAACTCTTAGACAAGAACAACTCGTAAAAACTTCTGTATACAGGTGACAACACGGTACAATCAATCCCTCTTTGCGGAGCTGGAACTGAAAAAAGCAAACAAAAGTCAACCGCTCTTATGCATGCCAGGGCAAGACAGGCCAACGTCACAGCAGCGTTGCCAACTTGGCGACTTTCTCGCTAAAGTAACAAACCTTTTGACATTTCCTGGAGTTGTTGGAGACGTTTCTGGTATGTGGAGACTTAAAACTGAAAGCATTTTTTTCTGCAGTTGTTCTCACCGAGCAGCAGCTGGTGCTGCCGAGAGGTCCACCCCAGCCCAAAGCAGTCGCAAGCGGTCACAGAGCGGTGGAAATTTGGGCTCTTTTTAAAAAGCCGGTTATTTTGGCTCGGCTCACTAAAAAGTAACGGCTCTTTCGGCTCATCAGATTTTGTTGTTGTCTTAAATTCATTTATTACGAAATTATGTGTATTGCGTAAAATAAATTACTGATGTAAAAAATACACAATATCAAATATTTTTTATTAAAATGCATTTATTCAAACATCAATGAACAGCAACAAAAATATTATATGGTATCAAATAATATTATAAAATACAAAAACAAAATAGGTCAAAATAGGTCAAATCTCTTAACGCAAACTTCTCAAGAAAGAATCAGCTCTAATCACGTGTTCAACCCTGCCCTACAAAGTGCTCAGTGTGGAGACGCCGCCACACATCTTGACCAATGACATTCGCCTTTAACAGTAAAAAATGAGGAAAAATTGGCCAACTGGCACCCAACTGGCACCCAATTGGCTCCCAACCACGCAAGATGGCGTTCTCCTCATACCTCCTCAGGCCTAACTGCCAGATAAAGGGTGGGGTCAGGACGCAAGTCCGGATGTAATTATGATGCTGTCTGGATAAAATATTAAAGTTATTTTATGGTGATGAAGAGATGACAAATGTTTAATGAACAAACCTACTTCTTCTTTTCCTTTCGGCTTATCCCTTCAGGGGTCGCGACAGCAAATCAGTTGCCTCCATCTAACCCTGTCTGTATCCACTTCTCTTGCGCCAACTACCTTCATGTCCTCTTTCACTACATCCATAAACCTCCTCTTTGGTCTTCCTCTAGGCCTCCTGCCTGGCTTTTCAAAACTCAGCATCCTTCTACCAATGTATTTACTATCTCTCTCTCCTCTGTCTGAACCATCTCAGTCTGGCCTCTCTGACTTTGTCTCCAAAACCTCTAACATGTGCTGTCCCTCTGATGTGCTCATTCCTGATCTTGTCCATCCTGGTCACACCCAAAGAGATCCTCAGCATCTTCATCTCAGCTACCTCCAGCTGTGCCTCCTGTCTTTTCCTCAGCGGAACTGTTTCTAAACCAAACAACATCGCTGGTCTCACCACAGTTTTGTACACCTTTCCTTTCATTTTAGCTGAAACTCTTCTATCACACATCACATGTATCTAATGTAATGTATGTAATGTAGCCACAACAGAGCACAAATGTAGCCGCAACGGGGCACAAGCCAGTGTCTTATTGTGCCGGTCCCAAACCCGGATAAATACAGGGGGTTGTGTCAGGAAGGGCATCCAACGTAAAACTTTTGCCAAACCAAAACATGCAAATCAAACATAAATGAACAAACCTATAATCAAGTTTATTTGTAGTCCAAAACATAATTAAGTTGCTTTTACTCACTTTTTTGGCATTTCTCTAGGCATGTGTAAACAGGAATACAAGTATGTTTTACAATGTTGTCTACAGCCACATTGAGTGGCAAATTGCTGATGCTGCATCCATTAGCTTCACAACAGATATGTGTTAATTTCACAACAGGAGATATGTGACGTTACACATATTGGTTGATATCGGAATTGAAAATTGAGAGTTGGACAATATCAGCATATCAGATATCGGCAAAAAAGCCGATATTGGACATCCCAACTAAACACTGTACAAAAAGTAAGGAAATAGTAATAAAAATACTTTTATTCTCATGGATTATTGGGAGGAGCAGGTGGAAGAGGCAGGAGAAGCTGCAGAAGGTGCCGAGGTAGAAGGTACAGGATCACTTCCCGAGGCTCACTGAGATACAGTGTTGATTCTTGTCTCCCAACCAGACCACAAGCAACCTTTCCCTCTCAGTAATAAGACCTCTACGTTGCTTAGTTATCACTGTCTCGTTCATAAAATCAGTATCCTTAATTACAGTTGTGGGTATTTGTCAGTTGCGCATGTTGAAACAATTTAGTCCAGTGTTTACGGACCAAAATTATGTCATTAATTAATTTATGGGGTGTACGTAATCACGAAACAATGACAGACAGAATAACGTAACCCAAGGACCACCTGTATCTACAGCAGAACTCGGCTTGTACGTCGAACTCCTCAAGTCATAATTGACTGTGTTATTGTTTTTACAAAAAAGTGTCCACTTAAGCTGGTTTTCCAAACATAAAATTTTAGGCATTGTTTCTATGAAAAGATGTTCTGTATTGATTGGGGTGTTGTATTGTCACGAACTTCCTCGAGCTCGCTAAGCAGCGTGCCACCGCATTAATAACCACACAGCATTAAATCATGCACACATCCATTCATCTTCTACGCCGTTTACCCTCATTAGGGTCGCGGGTATGCTGGAGCCCATCCCAGCCGACCTTGGGTGAGAGGCGGGGTACACCCTGGACTGGCCGCCAGTCAATAGCAGGGCACATATGGACAAACAACCTCATGCTTATGGCATTATTAAACCAGACTATATAATTTTTTAGAACACTTGCTAGTTTTCTTCTGTGTGCTAAAATGCTTGCTATAACTAACATGCAGAACACGACTGTCCACACACTAAACAAAATTCAAAAATTCAAAATTTAAAACAAAATGCTATGGTTGCATTATTTTTTTTATGCTTTTTAATAACCGTATTCGATTCCACAAATTTGTGTTTGTAACAGAAGTGACTATTACCAAAAAAAAAGTCTGGATCAGATCGGATCGGGACATCTCGAGGGTCAAACTTTTTTGACAGTCAACCGTAGCCTCGAGTACAGCAGCCCGGCTACCGTCAGTGTCAAATGAGGAGAATGCACAGAGATGAAGCTGAGAGTGGTGCTTTTCATCACCAAAATGTAAGTATTGGCATAGTATAGTATAGTATAAGCGGTAACCTACATTAAATGTTGCTTAATGTTCTTATCAATTACAGTAAAAGCTTTGAGATGATGAACTTTATACAGTAAATAGGAGAATTTTCTCATGTTCACACATGAGAAACATGGTATGCAAACATAGCTGACACTTAGGATGACAGATAATTGTCGCAGATTTCAAAAGCAGAAAAAAGTGGCCTAAATGACATACTCACATTTTGTAAAAATGTGAATAAAAAAATAAAAACGTTAAAAAAGGATGTGGAGAGACCTACCCCACAAATAAATGCAGCCAATGCGGACTGACAACGCTTCTTCTCTCTTGGTCTGGCTCTAGCTAGCAGGAAAATGCCACTCCCCCCTGTAGCCCAACCCCTGAATCATAGCTCACAACCATATATACAATATCCTATGAAAACAAAAGAAAAAATAAAATACAGTCTGAAAAAACAAGAGAAATATGCACAAATGGTGAAAAACTATGTCAACAATTTGCAATAAATTTGTAATCATTATCAGCACCCAGACTAGTCACAAAAACTAGTGGCCAAAAATTCACTTTATAGTGATTAAAAAAAAACAACTATGTCCCAGTCCCCTTGGTTAAATCTCCACCGCTTGCTTGCACTGCCAAAACATCAAATAACATCATTGCTAATTTAGCAGAAAGTCGTTATCTGGGCAGGCCGGGTCTTTTCCCATGCTTGACCCACAACATCCTCTGACACATCTTCTCCACAGGGAGCTGTGGACGTGGGGGCCAGCGTGGTCTGACAGCAAAACAAGTCCCAAGGGGCATGAAGCCCCCGCCGAGACCTCTTGTCTCTCTCTTCTACTTCATTACCATCTTCCCCCCTCAGTCTCCGCTTTCATCTGCGGTTTGTTGCTGGCTCCACGTTGCTCGCATCCGGGAATATGGGGGGGAAGGAGCGGGGACACTACAAACGGATATGGGAAAATGCAGAATAAACATTGGAGGACGACCTTCTGTGACAGCAAAACCTACACAAATGTGAAAAAGACAAATCTTTTACCAATCGGGTGGTTTACAGTCAAAATAGTGAGCAAACACAATATAATGAAACCTCGTAAGTTCTACAAGTTGTAGCTCAAGACAACATTTCAGAAAAACATACCCTACCTCTGTAATCATGCATGACAAGCATGATAAGACGTCCGCAATTGGCAGAAGACCTCAGGAAATCTTGTCTGACCTCAGTTTACAGCGTCAAAAGATGCACTCTGGGTGTGTGTTTTTATTTTTCTTTGGCTTAAGGCTTTTTCTTGACACGTACTCACTATCGCGCTAAAGAAGATTATACGGCAGGAGTAGGCAGGCCTGTTTTGTTGGTTTTAAAGTGGGTTTTACACATGTGTGGCACTTAGGCTAGTTTATTGCTTTTGTATGTATCTAAAATAGTAAAATTGCCTGCACAATTCATAAAGGTTGCTGACAGTTTGGCCCTGGAAATATTATTGATCTTTCTATTTTTTCATAATATATGTGGAAAGTCTATAAGCCACTTTTTTAGGTATATTCCCAGAAGAATGTAATGAACACTACAACATAAAAGCACTGTTTTTGGCAGTACAGTGCCATGGCTATTGATGTAAGAACAGTCATTTTGGTTATTGTCAACAAAACCATGTACACCATTCTACCAGGAATTAAAATTTACAGAGAAACTGAAGGATTCAGCTGGTCTAATAATTTTTGGGCTTTTTAAACATACTATATCTAATAGTGAAATCATATTACGAGACTACTCTAAATTGCCCATAGGTGTGAGTGTGGATGGTTGTATGTCTGTCCCCTGTGGTTGGCTGGGATAGGCTTCAGTATACCCCGCAAACCTTGTGAGGACAAGCGGCATAGAAAATGCATGGATGGATATTATGAGACTCATAATTTATAATGCCTTTACCAGAAATGTCCATTGGTTGTTTTAATTCATAATAGCTGAAAGAGATGTATACATTTCCTCTGCAACACATACAGTAGAAAAGGTAGGTACATTTATCATATTTGTACTCTATTACTATTTGTTATTCTTCATAAACTATCTTCTTGTGACTATGTGATGTTTTCATTGTAAAGGGCTTGATTCAGTTTTGCTTTAATAAATGAATTTGTGATGTGTTCTTTATCATTGATTTACAGTACATGTACTGTATATTTCATGATATTGTAGAGTTTGCATGTTTAGGCTTGGATACCAAATAAAGCCAATAAAGAGGGACACTATCTTATTTGTGTGATTACAGTAACCAATTTGCAGTCCAATGATGTGCATGAAAAGGATGGGAATAAACAAACAGGGCATGTGAAGATGATAAGGCACATTTTCTTTACAGGTTATGTTCCAGTAAATAATCAAGTCAGGAATGCTTTTTCCACACAGTATACCCCTTTTTCCTTCCTCGGATATATTATGATGACATTGAAAACGTTGCTGGCCAGAGATATGATACCAATTCAGCCGTTTCATTTGATGAGAATTTTGTAACTGAGGAAGGATGATGGATTGTTTTGCCTTCTACTGGAAGCATTTTCCTCCTGTGATACTCTCCTTTGATTTGTCAGACATCCATACATACTTTTGTTTATGTGCAATTCATCCGCAGTTCTCTTACATACACACACACACTAGTCACCTTATCACCAGACTCTCATGCGCCCCCAGACTCCACTAATCAAGACAAACTCCAGCCATGCCCCTCATTCCTGCCCCCCTCCCCCTGTCTTCGCCTTCTGTGACCGCTGGGCCGCACCGGGACCGACTGTAATTGGTTTAGACATAATTTACTGCCCACTTGGTAATGTGGCATTTCAGCATCTGATAAAAATCATATCAAGTCACAGTGCTGGCCATTCCAACTTGAAAGGGGCTCATTGTAATCGTTTAGATAGGCAAGGAGGTTCCTGTCCTCTCATTGGGCTCGGCTGTGCTCTGGTTCTCCTTCGGCCTCTCCGCGTCTTTGTCTGTCTCATACATGCGCATGAATACTTCAAGTGTTTTTTGGCCCTCCAATTGACTTTTTGCTACAAGGGGTCACGACAAAAGCACAGTAGCTGTTATTCTGCAGTGACCGAATAGAACAGTGTATACTCAAAATGTGCATGTATAGGCTCTTAATAAAATACATAATTGAAGTGATCCATACGAAATAATGAAATTAGTAATTCTGTTCATTTGCTCAGTATGAGTGGTGTGTTTTTTTTTAAATTAAAACAATTGTATTTGAAATTTAGTCAAGCAAAATGACTTGACTAAAATATGTTAATATGCAATATACAAAAAAATTCTACATATATTTTTTGACAATGGATTTCAGTAAATCTTAAAAAAAAAATTGAAACAATGTTTGTTAAATATATATGTATATATATATATACACTATTTTGTTATGATCAGTTATTCATATATTCTTTATAGTCTATATATACTGTATATATTAGATATAAATATAATACAATATATATATATATAATTTAATAGAAATAATATAAATAAAGTTTAACTTATTGTAATATTGTTTGTATAAATTGCATTTGAAAAGATTTTTGTGCTTTTCATTTTTCCATGCCATTAACAAAAAAGTGATCGTGTCCTACCTCTATGGCTTTGTTGTGTGTGGAGCCA
Organism: Oostethus manadensis; assembly: GCA_024372805.1. NCBI lineage: Eukaryota > Metazoa > Chordata > Actinopteri > Syngnathiformes > Syngnathidae > Oostethus > Oostethus manadensis. The sequence continues at coordinate 198,253 of QODF01000371.1, forward strand.
AATCACTTAATTTGTACTGTGAAAGGTATAAATACACAGTACATAAATTGTAGAGTTTGCAGAAGAATATTATACTGTCAGAATCCTGTTGCTAAAAAAAAAAACACTATAAGTCTTCCTGATTGTTTCATACCTTCATAGACAATATTAAAGATGCAAATGTCAACCCACCTACAGAGTTAAAAGGGCAGAAAGAATCCCCCCGCAGTTGGCAGTGGTATTTGAGATGGAAATTTAGTGCACCTATTACCGTAGCCAGAAGTAGATATAAGTGCACAATTAGATCCTCGCCTTGTGTTTTATGACTGGCACTAAATCTGGGTTTTATCAGCTTCAGCAGAGTCTCAAATGTGCTCTTCAAGCTCCTCTGATGTGAGGCTAACAGCCAACTCCTCTCCTCTCTCTTCCTGGCTCATCTGCTGCACGCTTGGCCACACAATCTAAACACTAAACAGAGGCCTCGTGTTTGCAGCATTCCAGATAAGTAGACAGGTGATCAAGATGTGATCAAAGAGCCAACGATACTTGCAAGGAGATTCTTTCCCTTTAAAACAACAAGACTGATTGCGCTAATTAGCAAATGCCATCTCTTGTCCACAAGATAAGCTCTTCCTTGTCTAGCTGCATCCACCGTCGGTAAGGAAGTTGGGTCTTTGTACGATGATTTTCCAACAGAATTTTCCGTTTTCCATATAAAATATATATTCATCATGTGAACACTGAAAGTGAAATCATGCTTTCTATAAAGAATTTAGCAAACACAAAAAGTAACGTGTGCTGATACATTTTTTCAAAATTGCATTTTACAATACTTGAAAAGTGCTTGGAGTTTTTTATGTAAATTATATGCCAAACCATAACCCTCAGCTCGAACCACAACCAAGCTAAATCATTGTGTTTTGTGCCGTTTTTGCAAAGTGTGTAGTAGGATTCCATTTTATCGCAGTGCACCAAAGTATGGGGCTACAAATATGCCCACTGCAATTGTAACCTATACTGTATTTCTCATAACCCATGGGGGAGACATATTGGATTTTATTATAATATTATTACATTTTGCATCACTTTGAATATTTTATAGAAATAAAAATTGATACTTAAAATAATATTATTATATTATACTATTAAAATAATATATATTTTACAATAAGAAAACTGAAAGAAAGAGAGAGAACCCCAGGTACGTAAAATAAAAATGGATGCACATAAACCACAAAGGGAGCACAGAGACATCTAAAATCCTAAGGCTTAGACTTAGGCCCTGTCAATATGGAAACGCCTCTGGGATGAAAAAAAATTGCATCCACACTGTCTCATATTAGAAAATATTCACATCGAGACGGGAACGGATCGCTGGATGAAAATGATCTAATACATAAGGCACACCTACCTGTGGCGCTGTAAACAAACACTCAGACAGAACCTCATTATTTTAAAAGTATAGAAGAAGACAGAACGCAAGCAAATAAAGTCAGTCGACGTCCGATTTCCATTTTGGAGTATAAGAAAAAAAAAGCAGAATATCGGCTGGGGCGAGTCATGCCTTTGAAAATATTCAAATATTATGGTGGCGTGTCGGGTAGCGCTCACTAGTCACGTGACAGCGACAGGGGCGGTGACGTCTTCGTTTTCAGAAAGACGTGATTTGCTTGGTTACACAGCATCGACAAGCCGAGGCTATCAGATTTTCCCAATTTGAAAACCGTTTTCAAGAAATACCGTTTCAGGGCATCCGTTTCCATGTGGATGAAAGGCTCAAACGATAAAAAACCTTTTCGATCCTCAAAACGTTCCCGTGTGAACAGCCCCTAAGACTGTGCACTTTTATCTGAGAGACTTTCTACATGCCTCAGTAGGTGCTGCTGATTTGGTAAGCAAATGATCTTAATTGGGCGGTTAGGAATTATTTGGGAATCGATGTGGCGTCAACGTTTGTAAACCGTGCATCCATCCATTTTTATAGTCATTAGAGTCTGGAGCTGGAGCCTTCCCAGCTGACTTTGAGCAAGAGGCGAAGTAAACCCCTGGACTGGTCGCTAGCCAATCACAACATTAATGGAATTTTTTGCGAAAATATAACAGTTTTTAGCTTCACACAATTTCAAATAACACACTGCTTTGAATACATGACTACAGTAAACCAGAATTTAGGAGGTATTTTTTAGTACTGGTACACTGATTGTGCAATTAGTGTAGTAATTAAAATACTATTGATCACACTCTTGTGGCTGCTGATACTGTCAACAACAATTTAAATGAGTGTAACAGTAACAAATTTCAGGAGCACCTGCATTGACTATTGCATTTAGAGGCGTTTTCTTACCACTCTTGTCTAATGTTTATGTGAGTTGCATCAGAGTTCAATTATTGTTTAAAGCACGGGTGTTCAAATCTCATAAGAAAAATCAGACAATGTGGGGGAGCACTTTGATGTTATTGCATATATTCGTTATTTTTATAAAAAAAGCTGGAAAAACAGTCACATATATTTAAAGCCAAAGCTTTGGTTATTATTAGTATCAACATATCATGATTTTGCTCTGCTTTTCCCAATTTTGATTTAAAACCTGCCATGAGCCAATAAAAAAATGAGTTACGCTGCAGTGGCTGTTCTTTGGACACCATTGGTTTCAGGAATAATTTTCCAAATGTTAGCGAACCGAGGAGCTATTTAGTACTTCTAGTGTCAAACCTCAACTGAATGTCTTTGAGCAAAAATGTGAGTGCACTAAGCGAAGCCAGCGCGTGTCTTTTGGATACCTTGCAGCAGCGGTTGCCGTCACAATGCGGCAGACGTCACCTGACGACTACAGCTGAGGTTATTTGTACTCATTCGGAAAAGTAAGTTGGAAAAGTAAGTGCTTTCTAAATTAAAGACAGATTGAAATCTCCCTCAAAAGAGCGAGACTTCAAATTAAGTGCGTGGTTTTCCTGATAGTTCCAAACTAAATACGTTAGAAAACTGTTTCCATCCACTTTGGAGCAGGATGGTCTGGGTCCTATTTACACCGTGAGCAATTTAGCCATCTCACAGCAGCGCATCCATGAGCATGTGCACAGCTGAAAGGTATTGTACAACCTTGAGAGGGGCCAAAGCTTGTCGACTTGAAATAACAGCCAACGGATTAACAATGCGTGTGGCTGCATGCGGTTGAATACCCAACCTCTGACTTGATAGTTCTAACAACTTAATCATATGTACAAAAGGGCAAAAGTGGACCTCCAATTATGGTGGGAAAAGGAGAAAAATACAATCTGTTCACAAGATTGCTGCGCAACTGGAAGCCATTTCTGAAACCAAACCAAGTTGAGTGGTTTAAGTTGCTTTGCCTCGTTTATCGTGGGTCTTGGAAAGCAGATCTGCCGTCGATAGATGGCAGGGTAATTGCATATTAATTATTGAGCTTTAATGAAATCATAAATTCACCATTCCTACACCCACTGCAGCTTATATCATCCCCCAAGAAACTGTATACCACTCTTCAATGTGGTCCTGACATCATCATACCACTTGTGTGGACTCTCTCCACACAAGTGTGTGCACTTGATGAGACTCACACACCACTTAAAATGTGTTTTGCTGGTCATCAGGAGTGAAGTGCAACATCCCCTTTGATTTTCTTACTGCCCAGTCCTTCTTTGAGCTAGCCTTGGACTCTATTATCAAGGCATGGAGGATTAACTTCAGACCAATAACACGCAATTACATTTATTTTCCAATCCTAAGCCTATTAGGCTGCAGCCAAGGAGGCCGTGGTCTCACTTTAGCTGAATTTAATTGTGTTCTCATGCCCAAAGAACTTTGTGCAGCAGGGGGTGATTGAAAGAGGTCCCTCCGAGGGTTCACGAGAAGACCTCATCTATGAGGCAGACCTCCATTGATTCTATGGGAGAACAGGAACCCTTCAAACTGTAAAGTGAAAGTGGTCCAGCCCGTAATCGTGTCACTTTGCATGCCGCCTCTTTCAAGCGATCTAATCCTATTACCCAAAAATAAAGACATGACCACATCGCACAGCCGCACTCCCGCTGTTGGTTTACAGGCCATTTTGCTTTTGTATACTTGTAGGTTTTTCTGCCATTGTTGCAGGAGAGGAGCTCCTGCTGCAGTGCAACACAGAGGGGAAGGCACCCGTTCATGCTCAATTTGAAACATATGCTGGGGAAACAACAAGGCCGGCCAAAACATGTTTGGCAAAAAAGTAACAATTCTCAACAAATATGCATTGAGCAGGCGTGGGAATCCGAACCTGATAAATAAAGTGTTGATTTGGAGTTTGACCAAAATTCAGAGGAAAAATTAATTCACAAAGTCACACAAAACAGCCTCATGTTTCTGAGACTCTTGCAAGACTACAGCATCTACAGTATCAATACCGCACGTGTGTTTTAATTTTAATAAGTATTGTTATTGTTATTGTAATGTCAGAAATTGAACTTGTTGGAATTGTATTAACAAAAGCAGTGTACTCATCTCTCTCCTGGCTGCTTGGTGTTTGTAACGTTTTGTATATGGATGGACCCCGGGATGCAGAAAAGAGGCTGAGTTTGGTAAAAAAAAAGATCTTTATGAAACGCTTCCAGAGCGCACAATTTTCTAAAAGAGTAAAAACCACAAAAATAAGGTAGATCCAGAAACATGCAAGGAGCTACAATACAATACAAGGTTTGTCTAGCCGAGGTGTAACTGGAGAAGCGCCACAAGACTGGCAGGAAGATGTCGTGATTAAGCAGGAAACAGAATGGACTACAAAACAGCAACTAGACCACCGGAGGGGGGCAACAAAAGAATGCAGCTCTCACAGTCTTGGTGTTGTACTTGGTGTAAACGTAGTGACAGCGTTACATGCAGCTGTGTGCAGGTTGCTCAGTACAATATGGCTAATGATAAAAAGGGTTGACATCAATTAAAAACAAAGAGGAACAGAATACACAGGCTTTTTTGTATGTGTGTGTGTGTGTGTGTGGTTTTTTTTTTTAACATAGACCTGGAAACTGAACTTATTTCGACTGTCCTGGCTGCTCAGTACTGTTTGGGGTGACGGCAATGAATTTGGCTGTCAAGACAAGGAAATATGGCGGATGAAGGAGGACACTGAGAGCACACCAAAACCTAGAGCGAGGGACGGACGACGTCTGTGACAAAAGACGTTGTATAAATAGCTGTTTTGCACCACTGTCTGGCACGCACTGTTTTGTGTAACATCTTTCACTGTAGCTTATACACAGGTGTGGCTTATGCACTGAAATTTACGGTCTGATATTGATATAAAAATGTGATATCAGTCAATATCTGCATTTTTTCCCCCATAAAAAAAAACCATAGGGGTCGACAGTATCGCTCGATATCTGTGAAAACTCACGAGATCAACAAATCTTCAAATCAACAAACAATTCGTGCAGTGTTGTATCCTACCTAACAAACATCTTTGGCCGCGTTGTCTTCTCACTTTCGCCTCCCATAAAGCAAGTTCCACGTGGCAGACATGTTTGTTGTGAACTGCCAGCACATGCCACGGAAACTATCGTACGCGGGTAGCACGTTAAACAAGACTATGGTGAGGGTCGGAGGCTCACGTTCCTGGAAGTTCCACTAATGTACTGAAAGAAAGTCCAACAAGTTTTTGTCTAAATAATAAGATGATTTTATGGTTGCTTTTTTTTTAAACATATCATATAGTCAGTAAGAGGGGTGCAGCCAGGAATTCTGGGTCCCAGGACAAAAATCATGTTGCCCTCCCGATTTATTAATTAATTATTTACTTTTGTTTTTATTATTATTATTATTAATCATTGAATTAATTCAGAATTTTATTAGTAATTACCTTTATGGGTCCCCTAGCGGTCAAGGGATATTAGATTTGTCCTGACGTTTCCCCGTTATACAGCATCCCAAGCCAATAGCACTTGTTATGAATAAAGTGGAAAAAAACACACCATATTGGTCGATATCAGAAGTGGAATTTAAGAGTCGGACAATATCGGGATATTGGATATGAGCAAAAAAGCTAATATTGTACATCCTTAGTAATAATAGAAGAATGCACACAACACTCCTGTCTTGTGGCTTACATTTTCCCTCTCCACATTTGTGACCAGTCTTACGGCTTATTATGTTAAATTTCTTTTTACAATCGTATTGTTATTGTATGTTAAAATGCTACTTTAAGAAATTACCTGTACAATAATAATGTGTTTTTATGATGGTGAGACAAGAATGGAGCGTGATCCTATCGAGAGGATTCACTCTATTTGTTTGCTGGGGCTTTTAAAAATGAACTTGCTGCCTTTTCTATTTACAGTTCTGCCATCAAAATTTTTAGAAGGATTCTGCAAAAATTATTTTCCATGACACAAACAAAAAAAATCATACAGCTGATAAAACCCATATCCAAATGTCAAAATTCAGGCGTATGTGGGGCTAGAGAAGAGATCTGCATCCTGGTGCTTTCCTGTGACAAAGTGTATTTTTATTCTTTTGTTCTTCGGTTATCAAAAATGGGATGATTGATTTCTAGAAATACAAAGAAAAGGGTTGGTTCTTAAGTGAAATCAATCAGGACAGACGATTAGTGGAGGTCTATAGCTGTCAAGAGAGTATTCTGACACACAATAAAGCCCAGCATTAATTCTTCGGATGATGTTCTCATTTAAATAGCAGTCGCATTCAAAGGCCGCATCTGTAGCTGCAGCCTTTTTCCTCTATTCCTCTGCCTCCTGCTCTGTCTCAAGATACACATGCGATGCCTGGCAAGTAGATACATTACTTCATCCCTCCATGTCAAGCGGCTGCATCACAAGAGCTCACAAATTGAATGGATCCCTAAGAAGTGCACTCCATTAAGGACATGCGAGAGGCATCTCTGTCACACCGGGCAGATGCACGCAGAACCAGTGTAGGCAAGACGGATCATCGCTTGCCTTCTTTATGGGATTCATGCCCAAACAACACACGTCTCATGTCTCCGCCATGTTGTACACAGCCCACCAATCCTGCAAAGGCCAACAAATTACGGCTATTAAAAGTAGATTGCAGTGCCCGGAGTGAGACAAGAGAGCACTCAGAGAGACATCAAGCTTTACACAGTTCAATCAGAACAAAAACAAACATCTGAAGCGGCACACTCTCATTATAACATCATTGGCCCAGACCCCCACTTCACTTTGAAACACTTCTTGATGGCTGAACTAACAAATCCTAACATTTTAGTGTTTGGCTTTGGCTTTGGGGGAGGGGGCAGATTAGTAATCATATCTCTGTCCTGTTATTCTATGTCGAGGCCTGGAGGAGGGGCTGTGTGTGTGTGGGGGGGCCGTTTGGATGAAGGGGGCATGAGTGGGCTTGGTGGGCCTTTGCTGAAAACATAATTGGCATGGCCCCCATGACACAGTCTGTCAGATTGTGAGCTGCCTCTCTGTGCGCATTCAGTGGGCCCCTGCAATGTTTCATTAAACAAGGAGCGGGGGCCTCCGAGATGTTTGTGCAGCCTCCGTGGCTCCACCACACAGTGAGAGTGTGCACCATCACAGCCTGACGCAAATGTAATTAGCCTAGCAACCCCGGCTTATAATAAGTCTCAGCACACACGTTTTCCAATACGGTAAGAAATATACACACCTCACATATGGTGTATTGATACGCCTCTACAAATACAATAATACTTATATTGCAATTTAACACCTTTTTGACTCTGTCAATCAAAATTGAGCGGCTTATTATTATTTAGGAGAGGCAGGGTCTCATTAGAATTGAAACCCTCTCCTAAAATCTAATACTGCATGTCTTATATTACTAGTTAATGTCATTTTAAAGTAATTACATGCTTTACAAAATTACTACGTCTGAATTGTAATGCCTTACACTACTTTAACAAGGTGTGAACGATGTAGGTACAAAAAATTGCAAATGATTTTACAAATTCGACTTGTATTTTCAGAATAATAATCATCATCATAATAATGCCTTCTGATAGTCACAGATTGAAATAAAATGTAAAAAGTCTGTTGAGTCTGATGAGAGCAAAAAATTAATTGAGCAACACTTGAAGACTTGCTGTATAATTACTGAACTACTGAATAATGTTGAATGACATGATTGGAGATGTTACAAAAATGGACATGCATTCTGTCTGATGTGGCGCAAACAGTGATGCAGGGCAGGACTTCAAAGTTAATGCAATCCAGGATGATTATACAATTCTTAAACTTTTTATTGGTACAAAATGTGGGCAGGTCCACAATGTTTGGTCACTGCAATGTTAAAAATCAATTGCAATGTACAGATATTCCTTGCCACGTTGCGGTTTGAATTTCGCGTCTTCACTTTATCACGGTTTTTCACAAATATATGAATTAATAAGTCATGGGCTTTGTTAATAAATGATTGAATACAGCTTTCCATCCATCTACTTTCTATGCTGCTTGTCTTGTATGCTGGAGCCTATCCCAGCTGAGTTCAGGCGAGAGGCGGGGTACACCCTGGACTGGTCGCCAGCCAATCACAGTGAATGCGGCTGAGCAAGTATTACACAATAGTACCTGGTGGGACCAGCCTTTCCAGTAGGTAGGACGGATAGCATTTAAGGTTGATGGGTTGACTTGATCACAGTGTGAACGGAGGTCACTCATTGATACTGCCAAACAGCTCACGTAGTCATCTCGCGTCACTTTGCAGTTCAAATTTCAAAGTTCGCTCTATCACCGTTTTTCAGAAATGTATTAATGAATAACTCACTCTGTTTTGTTGTTAAATCTCAGTCAATAAATATTAATATTGAATGTATGCATATTTATGTATGCAAGTTGTATGAAAATTAAGCTCCAGAGCCATAGGTTGCCTACCCCTGCCTGATTATATCTACTATATGGGGCTATGCAAGGTCACTATAGGGCTGTTAGTTCATGTCTAGAGGGCTCGGATAATGTTCAAACCCTTATTTAAAAGGTTTAAATGGGTTTTCTTTGCCATGAAGATACTTGATTTATAAATAAGGAATCCTACTTTGTGGAAATTCACTTTTCACAGTCGGGTTGGGAACCAATTAGCCGTGATAAACGAGGGATCGCTGTACTTACATTTCAATTAAATCATCATCGGTTATGATGATCTGTTAAAAACAAAACAGACACAAATCTGTTAGACTATGAAAACAGAAAGTGAATCCCACTGGTGCCAAGAAGGACCTTCAACAAAGATAACCATCGGTAATATTGGATAAGAGGATGTACAGATAATATGAAGGCTTCATGAAGGATCCATGCTGCCTTATAAGGTGTCTCATGGTGCATGGAGAGGGGAAGGATTTGATAGTGATGGGTCACATAATGCTTCACACCTCATCCTTAGTCAGCTTTAATAAAAGTAGAAAAGAGCTATCATGTGTGAAAGAGATCCTGCTGTGTCACACTTGGATTTCATGAGTCATTATTTATCCACGTTTTTCCCTTCTTTCACCCCCAAAATGGGGTCCACCCGGCAGCCCATCTCCTACTCTGAATTGCTCTTAATTTCACCCTTCAAGTGGCTCTCTGTATTTTTTTCCACCAAAGCCATCCAAGCCCCGGTCCCCGTACACTGTCATTTACCAGCCCGGCCCATCACTAAGTGTACATTCCACTATGCTCATGTGTCCATCAAGTGAAACTCAATAATCATACTTGTGTAACTTCCCGTCCACGCAACAGAAGCTAAATATATGCTGGATCCACACGTCCAGTTGTGTGTCTGTTAGCAATTAGCATAAAGGTTTGTGCCAAGCCATTGTGTGTGGACTGGCGACCTCTCGCAAAGATAATGAGCCTTAATCGGTGAGTGACGTGGTAATTGCCAAGGTGTACGGTGACACGCAACCACCTTGCTTTTGACATCTCTCCTTTGGTGATGTCATCGAAATGTGACTCTTTGTGCACACACCCGGGCGGCCTTGGATTTTTTTTTTTTTTTGGGTTAGGAAACAGTTTTCGTGCGTCTTGTGCACATCCGACAAGAATTTTTGTTATCTAACATTTCATTGGGTGAATTTGTCCGACATAGCAGTCTAAGGATGCAAGAGACGTGTCTGCACAAAAGTCATATCTGTTTTCACTTAAACCCGCCTTAGAAGTACATTTGCAGGGCGCCCATGCAAAGCATACACAATACTTTTTATTAAGTGTCAGAGCTACTAGTGTTTTAGTCGCCACTTAAATATAGGCAGTAAAAATGTGTTAAGCTAATAGCTTGTTACAGTTTTGTTGTCACAACCAACGCTATTCAGCCAAATCATTCAAAGGTAGGGGGTAATAAGTAACAGTGAACATCTTAAACAGTAAGGGCTTTCTTTCCCATACCATTACACTCTTTTATTGCGTCTTTTATTTTTATCTCTCCCGTGCACGCTCGCATTGCTGCGGGAATTGCAGCAGTGACCAGCAAGTGCTGACAAACACACCACAGGCAAAAGGCCACCGCCGTAAATAAAGGCTCGAATTTGTAAGGTTGACTTTTGCAATTAGGACTTCGAGGGAAAATGTATCTGCAAAGAACATTTCATCGAGCTTCCACTTGGCAGTCATGGCGTCCAAAGAGTGCATCTCAATAACAGTTTATCACTCAAAAAGTCATTCTTGAAGGTGTGAAATATTCCCCAGCCATAGAACCTTGGGCACCATAAAAGCTGCAGGTAATTAAAAAAGGTTATTTTTCACTCCGTTTTCGGGATTCTGTAGCAATTAATCTGCCCAATTTGATTATGAAGTGCACAAATTAAACAATAAAGAGCTGTCTAATGAGGGATTAATTATGGCCAACAGGAGGGGAGCGGGGCCGAGGCTCCAGTCATACGTCAGCGTCTCCCGCAGACAGCGCAGTCTCATAAGGAAGACGAAGAGGCTCCTCGTCCATGTGGCGCTGCACTGATAGGGCCCCCTCATCACAGATCAGTAGATCCACAGCCCATGGAGCCCATAAACTGCTGGGCCATAATTGAAAGTGCCAAAATCAATAGCGTTGACAGGCCTTAATTAAATTAAATATGTCTCCCAAAGGAGAGGGGTGGAGTTTTGGGGTGGGTGCAGGCGTATGTGCTGATGCCCGAGTGAGCTCACATGCATTAGGTATGTTTGACAACACCCTTAAAGCATGTTTGCATTAAAGCAGCTTGTACGTCATTCAAGGGAAAAGGATCTTACTGTCCTTTAAGACAGACCCTGTCCTCATCTTTGGACACGGGCACATGAAATGATGTCACACTGTACACCTGTGCCTTGTAACTGTGACCATTGTACTCATAATACTCATGGGAACTTATATGCACTCCTTCGTCGTGAATCTGTGCACACTAGCCAATGCAGAAATTCGTTTTGACATTAATCACTCTGAAGCAAATGCCAAAATGGAACTTAAAGTAGCAAAGAAACTGCTCAACTTTCATTTTGGTCGCATTTCAAAAGTGCCATATAGTGTAAATGTAAAAAAAAATACAATGATTCACCATTTGATGCTGCATCACACACTGGGGGTGTACAAGGAAATGAGGACTGGGGGTTGCTGACGTCCTACTGAGGTTACATTTGTAGTTTTCTATGGCTATCGTCACACTTTTCCACCGCAGGCATTTTTTTGAAATTACATCACAAGTAAGGAAGGAGGCTTAACTTAAGAACAGGGGCCGGGAACCCTTAAGGCTAAAAGAGCCATGAAAGTTACATATTTTCAAATGTATTACCATGAGAGCGGTATCATATTTTTTTTAACAGTAACTACAACTAGAAGTGTGAATTTTTAAGCAAAAAACTTTCCACATTATAAAACAAAAGTTTTATATTTAATTGTAATATTATGACTTTATTCTCATATTGTTTCCCCCAACTTAATGTTCCAAAAAATACAACTTTTGATTGTTTTGTTTGTTTCTCTTTATAGAATGACATTTAAAAAAATAAGAAATAACTTTATGCTACTAAAATGAAATTATTAGTACTTTTTTAGTGTTGTAAAATTGTGACTTTTTCTCTTAATATTTTTACTTTCTACTCATAAAATTACCGCACTTTTCTTTCCCACATTTTTCAACATTTATCCTAATTATGACTTTAATTAGTACTTTAATTATAACCTTTTCCGCAACCTAATTTTTGGATAGATCACATTTTTTGTTGCTGATTTTTCAATTTTTGCTGTTTCCTTCAAGATTTTGTTAAATTGTATTTATAGAATGTGCCGCGATTCAATAACTCACTTGGGCCGCACTTTGAACACCCCTGCTGTAAGCAAGATATGTTACATATATTTTAAAATAAAATAAAATCAATGTTAATAAACGCCTGAGAGACATATGCGGTCAGCAAAAGAGCCACATCTGGCTCCTGAGCCGTAGGTTCCCTACCCCTGCTTTAGAACTTCAGAACATTCAAATAGTGAGTCACTGGTTCATGAAAGATACGGTATGCAGTGACACTGTTAGGCTATGTTCACACTGCAAGTCAATTCCGATTTCTTTGCTCATATGCGACCTGTGTTGGATTTTTTCCATGTCAGTGTGAACAGCACACTGATTCTGATTTTTTTTCAAATGCGACTCAGGTCTCGTTCATACGGACAGGTTTCGTGCACACCAGGCAGCTGTGAGTGTCATGCGTGGAAGGCAGTTATTTTTAATACAGACATGAAGGTCAAAGGTAACGGTAGCATTTTTTCACCTTTTTAACTGTCATTGTGTCACAGGTACAATATGTAACTACACCTCGCCACTCTGTGGTTCGAAGTCCGCGGTTTCCATCTATGATGTTTTTTTCCATAAATACTATAAATTAAATATACTATATACTGTCAAGCAAATAAAGCATGACAATGGCTAAATAAACTAAAATACAAATATAAGGCATTCAGAAGACACATTCAAAGACACTGTGAATGATATGTGGTATTCTCCACTTGTCACTAAGTGTTTGTTACTGTCATGTTTGATGAGACATACTTAATTGCTGGAACAGTTTGAATTAAACAGACACAATAATCCATAATAAAAATCCCTAGTAAAAACATATGCTACTGTTGCGGCTGCAACCCACACCAAGCTAAAAGTCAGCTTTAAAACCCTGATGTCGCTTCCAGACCGCCACTCACTCTGTTCCCCGAGGGAACACATTTATAGCAACACGCACAAGCACACGTTTTAGTTATGTCCTAAATGGCTTGTCTTTGGCTGCAACGGTGGCTGAATGGGTAGCATGTTGGCCTCACAGTCAGGAGGTTCTGGGTTGGAATCTCTGTTGGGGATCTCTGTGTGGAGTTTGCATGTTCTCCCCGTGCGTGCGTGGGTTTTCTCCGGGTACTCCGGTTGCCTCCCACATTCCAAAAACATGCATGTTGGGTTAATTGGAGAGTGAATGTGAATAGTATGTCTTTGTCTATATGTGCCCTGCGATTGACTGGCAACCAGTCCAGGGTGTACCCCGCCTCCCGCCCAAAGTCAGCTGGGATAGGCTCCAGCATACCCGCAACCCTAATGAGGATAAGTGGTATAGAAAATGGATGGATGGCTTATCTACTCTTATTATGTCTACTATATTGGGTAATACTGGTGTTAAGATGACCATAGGGGTGTTAGCTTATGTCTGGAGGGCTCTAATAATGTTAAAGGCATATTTAGAAGGTTGTCAAAGGTTTTCTATGCTCTAACCACAAAAGTATTCCATTTATAAATAAGGAATTCTACTTTGTGGAAATTCTCTTATCACAGTCAGAGGAGTGAGTTCTGGGGATTTACATAAAGTCTTCAGGTCATTATATCTATGGCCATCATTATACCTTTCCTCTTCTACATTTTTTTAACGTTAGAAATGTAACTTTTGCTATTGTTCTGGATAATTTAGTTGCAGTCAAAATTATTTCACCTGTAAGCTTTTGAGATTCCACTGTGATTGTTTCATTAACTGCAAGAAAGGGGCAATTGTTTGTGCTTTGTCCAACTTTTCTGCCATCTAAACAGTAAATATACCACATTATAATAATGTTTTGTTGCAAGAATCTGTGTGACGGTCGGGCCTAATCTTCCAGTTTTATGCACAACAAACTCCAAAGAAACACTTCAAAATGGCAAATCTTTACACTGATTTGAACATGACGTGCTTTATGTACATTGTTAGAATGCTATATCCATTTCTTTTCAACTAATTTATTTTTGTAAAAAATCCTATAATGTATTTCGAGAATCTTGCTGCTCAGCCTGCAAGCAGGACCCCTAATAGCATCTTTAGGTGGATCCTGCTGACCACAGCGGAACCTGAAAAAACAAAAGACCATCAGGTGCATTAGAAGAAGCCCAACTCCTCATCATTGCAGGCTTTGCTTAGTTTAAAGGATTAGTCGGCCGGAGTCAGTAAAGGGTCATTGACGGAGTGCTCCTCCGGGCAGGAGGAGGACAGTGGCGGGGTCCTGCTGGGGTGGGGGCTGTATGGAACCGCCTTTGGATAAACTTGGGTCGTAGACGTTGTGAGATTAACATGGAGCCAGGACTGGCGGTGATGTAAAAAGGACAGGACGTGAAGCAGCGCAGCATCCACGCAGCAACCTCCCACACGGCGGGTTTGCTTTTCTTGGGAAGATGAAGACGGAGGGCTGGAAAGATGCTTTGTGTAGGTGGTGTCACTGGAAGGCCTGGGCAAATATTTTCAATCATGGCCCACTGCAGAAATTCTTGGGATTAATAATAATCACAACATTTATGTTAAATAAAAAGTTGTTATTTTTTCTTCTTTGTGAAAAAATGGACATCATTAAGAACTTGGGAGAAAAATTACAGTTAATTGATTAATTTGATGATAATATGACACCATGAGGGAGTGTAATATTTGGTGATTGTTTCAACACTAATGCAGTAATGCAACAAAAAGGATCAAATAATAACAGTATATGTCGTTTGAGGACTGCAAGCGTCACCCTCTGTCTTTTTTTTTATTGCATCTGCATATTGAAATGAAATGATTTGTTTCCCAAATGATTGCTTATTACGCGCTTATTAAGCATTTCATTCACAACTCAATTGAATTTCTAATCAACAAGCCCACTCAGCCAAATGATCGTGTTATCCTAATAAATCATCAGCCAATCAATCCATCGCTCATTTTTCCCGGGCCAGTGATTAGCAAACCATTTGAGTGCGCCTCCTGTTTAATGGCGCGAACAAATTAAAGGAGGGCGATGAGTCAAAGATTTCACAGTAAATAAGGCGCGTCCCCGGAATGATGTACATTAAAGAAGGGGAGGCTTTGCACGGGAAGGCCGGAAGCAGCTCCCGGTTTTATTAAATATAATGGAGTCACGCAGAGGTCAGGATTGTGTGTGTGAAATAGCATTTTTTATTTGTAAATGTCTATTATCCCTTAGTAATAATAATAGGAATCATTTGAATTGAATAGAAATACTGGTTTAGTTCATTTCGACCATGCAAAACAATTTACATAGTTGTATTGCAGCTTTAAACTGTCCGAAAATATAATAATAATAATAACAATCCGCAATTTAAGAACGGCATTGGCTAGAAAAAAAAACAGGACAGTTTGACAAATAAAAATAATGATAATAAATAGGTTTTTTAATAATGCAATGTATAAATATGCCTGTCCAAAACGCTGATAAGTGACGAACGACATATATTTGCAATATCTAAATATGTTCATACAATTCTACAAGAAAAAAGTACAAAATGCATATCAAGGGATTTTGGCAAGAACTGACTCGCGTCATTGAGACGAAAAAGCAGACCACCTCTCACTACGAATCCCATCCGTAAATCTTTGCAACTGTAAATCCATTTGGAATGAAAAGACAGATAAGCCACCCCAGTGGAGTGACAAGATTTATTCCCAAGCGTGCAAGTTAGTTGGTTGCATACATTCAAAGCGGGGGCCACCTGACAGGAGTAGTAAGTACTTTAGTTGTCTCCATGAGGAAAGTGCAAACATTTCGGCTGAAATGCCCTTGCAGGGCCGAGGCTGCCTCTTCTAGTCCGCACTACAGAGGCTGCATGAAAAGGCTTAAGAGGGGGGGGGGGACAATGGGCCTTTGTGCGGAGCCCTGCCTCTTGACTGCGGATCTAAGGTAGTCCATAAAGTGAAATAACAGCCTGATGAGCCTTACGGGTGTTCTGCATCTCAGCTCGGCCCTCCCTCGTTTGTTGGCGGCGGGATCTCAATAACACGCAGTGGAGATGATCCTCTCCATGGAGGATGGATCCTTCTCAAGGAGGTGCACTTTTGTTTTCCGCACGCACGCGTGCAGATGTATTGTATTCTATTAGTTTTAGGCACGCGTGTTAATTAAAGGGCCCTCATGGGGGGGGTCTGCGTGCAGGAGCAGAACGTGTGCAAATATTCTGCAGGAATATGAAGCTGGGAAGTCGAAAGACGCACATCATGAAGAGCAAATCCTTGCAGTGACGTCACCACGCCACGCCAAACAGGTGACTGCGCCTTTCAGAACGTCATCACTGGTGAGGGCATCTTGGGAAAGCGTAGCCAGACCGGCCTTTCTTCCTCCGCCATGACATTTGAATGGACGTAAGTGGCGTGCGATCGGCCGAGAAAAAACACATTTTTCAGCCTGAATGGCTCAGTGTCCCTGGGCGAGGGAGGAGGGAGGAGGAGGAGGAGGAGGAGGAGGTGCTCTTCAAGGCTTCTTTTAGTCTCCCTAGGTCGAGCGCTTTGATCGGGTCTGCTGGCGCCTAAAAACAACATAACTTGTCTGCCCATTAGGGGGACTGACAAATCGTGACAGATTGTTTACGGCTGCTAATTTGCGTTACTGACTTGGATGCAGGAGAAGCTCCAATAAAAAAAACAATGACATATTATACATATTTGAGATGGACGAATCAAGCGCGTTTATCCGAGTATGAGAAATGCAAACAATAGAATAAAAGACAGCGCAGAGATGCTTTATTATTCAGGTGATTGCTCTATAATAATAGTTCCACTGCGGAACAGCACAGGCCTACGTTGTTTTCTTTGCAGAGGGAAAATTAGATTGTGCCTCCCGCAGCCTAAATACAGCAAATTCATAATCGCAATGGCATCCAAACCAGTAGAAAGCGTCCCTTTCCAGCATCACACATGCCCAGTTGGGGTTACAATAACCTCAATGCGACAAAGAAACATAAATTGTAGCCACACAACCCCAAAAAGTCACATCTTATTGTTGAAAGGAGGAGATGATAGCAGGTAAACCGGCCCCCTTCTGCGCTGGACACCATTTGTAATGGACGTAGTGGAAGGGACAACCTGTGATCCCTCCGAGGGCCGATGATCAGCCGTAAACGGCAGCGGAGGCCTGTGTGTGCCGCCATCTGATTCCAGCCTGCAGCTATCAACACACAGCACGCTGCAAGGGGCTGAGCACATTCAAGAAGGGGGCAGAACGCAGGAAGCGCTTGTGCAATATTGCAAAAAAAAAAAAACACACACAAAAAACTGCCACTCAGCATTTTGGAGGCACCATATGACTGATAGCTTGTCACAATGTCCGAGTCCCAAAGGGTGTCATTACTTCCCTGCAGCATACCCTCCCTTACACTGTACTGTGATGTGCGATATTGCATTTCAATGTGTCAATACTTTGGAATGAACATTCTGCAAAAGTTACTCGACTTCAGGAGTTCCCTTAAGAGAGAGACCAGTGCGGTCCATTTGCTGATTAGACTGTTCCTAAAAATGTTATGAGTTTGCCTGTATAGGCTGTAATTATCACAATTATTCAAACAAAAACATACCTGGTGTGAATCTGTAGCTTTCGCCTTTGGAATTGAAGAACAGAAACAAATGAAATTGTGTAACAATTTATGATCAATAAAGCATATCCACCTACCACGTGGTAAACAGTCAATACAAAGTGCCATAAATGATACACATCTGGTGTGTGCAATTTGCAGGATAACACATGCTGTATAGAACATATATATACATATATATACATTATATATATATATATATAGCATTGTTTTATTATGTCGTTAATTCAAAAAATGGCAGGTTGCGACTATTGATTGATTTACTACAAGCGGGACTTTGCTGCATAAGCGTGTCATGCATCCCAGAATTCTATTTAACATGTTATTGTAAATAAATGATTATGGCAACCACAATTGCATTAGAGCAGATGATTATACGGTGACGGATAATGAAACTCATGAAATGATCATTAGTTGTCTGGTTGTCCTGTTGGTGTTTATTTGATTTTTTTAAGCGTTCCAATTGGTGCTTCGTCCAGCCCAAGTCTTCTGTGATTGGTCGTTTCCCTCCACACGCCTGCCTTAAAGCTGAACGCTCCCCTCGGCGCACATAAACACCAGGATGTCGACACCTTGACGCGCCAGCTCCCTTTCTTTTTTTTTTAAGTCACTCCTTCCACTAGAGTCCCCTCCGCAGCTCCACGGTGTCACAGTCGGACCTGTATGGCCCCATCATCGGTCTGGATGTCAGCTTTGGCCAAAAGTGAAGATCTGACCTCACGCTCGGTGCTCGTCACCAGGGACGACATGCAGACCAACCTGAGCCCCGCGGAGGACGCCGGGAAGCCCAAAGTGGCCATCCTACCCTTCAGCGTCGAGGCTCTGATGGCGGATAGGAAGCCGAGCAGAGAGGCGCCTTCCCCCGATGCCGGGACGTCCCAGTCGCTCGGGAAGGGGGTTCGAATGGGTCCGTTTGGAGGTTTGGATCCTGCCGTGCCCGTGAGCTCCTCTTTTTCAGTGGGCGACCTCATGAACATGCAGGAGGATGTGCTGATCAAACCCGAGAGTCCAGACAGCCAAGAGAGGACTTCGTGGGTCCAGAGTCCTCGTTTCTCTCCGACGCCTCCTCGTAAGTCTAACGCGTCGCGTCCGGGTTGGGTTGTCATTAGGCGCGGCAGCGGGTCTTCCAAAGTATTCAACTGGCTTTCTGTTGACAGGGAGGTTGAGTCCTCCAGCGTGTCCGCTGCGCAAGCACAAGACCAACCGGAAACCTCGCACCCCGTTCACCACATCCCAGCTGCTGGCCCTGGAGAGAAAGTTCCGCCAGAAGCAGTACCTCTCCATCGCCGAGCGCGCGGAGTTCTCCAGCTCCCTCAACTTGACAGAGACCCAGGTCAAGATCTGGTTCCAGAACAGGAGAGCTAAAGCCAAGAGACTGCAGGAGGCAGAACTGGAGAAACTGAAAATGGCAGCCAAGCCCATGTTGCCTCCCGCTTTTGGGATTTCCTTCCCGCTGAGTGCGCACGTCCCGGCGTCCTACGCGGGCTCGCACGCCTTCCAGAGGCACTCGCTGCCGGTCTCCCCGGTGGGACTGTACGCTGCACACGTCGGATACAGCATGTACCACCTGGCTTGACGGACACCAGACCCGGGACGCTTGTTGCATGCGTGCGTGCGGCGGGGTAGGAAGCTCCCTTTTTTTGGAAGGAGGCGGAGGACCCACTTCCCTTGTAAGTTCTCCAAAAAAAAAAAGATGTGCAGTCGCGATGCTGCTGTCAGCAGACCAAACGGAAGCCCTCAGTGATGCGTCTTCTTGTTGGAAACAAACGGGGATTGCGCAGCAGGTTTTTTGGCGTTGGGCGGCTGCAAAACGTTTTTCACGCCTTTTCCCATTCATATCAGTGTCCAACAATACTTTGTAAATATGACACACAACAGCATTTTTTTTAAAAACAGCACTGTTGTTGGAATGCTTCCCTTCGCAAGGGATACTGTAAAATAATGTATATTTTTGGGGGAAAAAAACCTATCCTCATTTATATTATGAATATATTTGTGACATAACTTAATAAATTGTTTATTCTTTTGCATCTGTTGGTAGATTCCTTTCTACCCCTCCAAGAAAGGGGTGACCCGGCCACGCTTTACGCAGACACGCAGCACACAACGTGCGCCCGGCAGTCCAGAGATGGCAACTTGTCTGATGTTATTTAGAGGAATGTATTGCCACAGCTGCTGCCCATTGCTTGGAGACGACTAACCTAGATTTTGTTGGCGCCAGCAGAGTTTAGGGGTGAGGATCATGTGGTGGTTAAGGAGGAGGAGGAGGAGGTGGGTGGTTTGGGGTGGGGTGGGGGGCTCAGTGGGCAACCAGTTGCACCCTCTTGAAAAGTCACCGATAAATATTGGAGCTTGTAACCATAGTTCACGTTGGTCCTTAGCGCGGGTTAAGAGGTGCAACGCGCGCCCGATGACAGCCCATTAAGGGGAAAGACATGGGAACATTCCTAATTACAGAGCAATGCATGACCTGCAGTCAAAAAACACCTTTCTGTCTTCCAGCCACAAAGGCGACGCATCGGAGTAAAAAAACATAATAATAATTGTTTGTAATGAGCGCGGACGGATGGAGGCCTGGCTCCAGAGAGGCTGTAGCTCCAGGCAAGGCGGAACTTTTATCATTCCTAAAATGTCAACGGGGGACTGGGACGCTCTGCTGTGGTGATTTCCTCCCATGATGACAAGCCGCTATCCAAAAAGAGGCTTGCACGACAGGAAGCATCTTTTTCTGCAGCTCAAGCCATCCAAACAGTCCAAGTCTGTTGCTTTTCTATCTATTCTATCAAGTGAGAAGTCACATTTTGCACATTTGAAAAGGGGCCTTTCTCTGAATGTACATTCTTTTGTCTGTGGTCGTGGCCTGCAGCAGAAAATGCTCAGCAATTGTTCACATGAGCCAGAAGATCAGAGGAGCAGGTTGCAGTTTGACTCCACAATCCTCTTGATCCCTCAGAAGAAAGTGCTGACTGTCCATTCAACCATTCACCAGCATTTGTGGCTACTCTTTAGTTCCATTTTTTAAATAGGTGTTCTATTGTTGAGTTGATTTCAAAGTGCTTATTTTTTTAATTATTGGCAATGTGTTACATTCATTCATTTTCTATGCCGCTTATCCTCATTAGGGTCGCGGGTATGCTGGAGCCTATCCCAGCTGAGAGAGAGAGGCGGGGTACACCCTGGACTGGTCGCCAGTCAATCACAGGGCAGATAACAAACAAAGACAAACAAACATTCACACTCACATTAGCACTCTAATGGACAATCTAGAGTCGCCAATTAACCCAACATGCATGTTTTTGGAATGTGGGAGGAAACCGGAGTACCCGGAGAAAACCCACGCATGGGGAGAACATGCAAACTCCACACAGAGATGCCCAACGGAGATTCAAACCCTGAACCTTCTGACTGTGAGGCCAATGTGCTACCCGCTCGACCACCGTGTGGACAATGCGTTACTTATAATGATAATTGATTTCCCTTGAATTTTTTATTGTGTTACAATTAGTCTGCAGAAATGTTATATAATCATGGAAGATAATATAATATAATATGTTTTTATACAGTAATAAACATTTTAGATATATATAATTGTCCATAGGTATGAATGTGAGTGTGAATGTTTGTTTGTGCCCTGTGATTGACTGGCGACCAGTCCAGGGTGTACCCCGCCTCTCGCCCAAAGCCAGCTGGGATAGGCTCCAGCATACCCGCGGCATAGAAAATGGACGGACGGATGTTTTTAAGTGTATACTGTAGTGTATAAATTTATTATAATCGGAGTAAATTGCCCTGCAGAAATATGTCAGGTGAAATATAATATATCGTGATATATTCTATGTCTGCATTTAAAATAATATGTTTAATTTAAAATAGCAACTATCCGTAATGCCAATAAAGTTCTGTGGAAAAGTGCACCACACGCTTTCTGGTTTTAATTATTTTTATAGTAACTTACTTTTTTTTTCTACTTTGCCACTTTGGTTGCGCTGGTTTTTTTTGTGGTTGTACTGAGGTGACAAAAAAAAGTCATCATACAGTCTATTGGCTAAAATAACAAATGAAAGTAATGGTAAAGTGACCATGTCTCAAGCACTCGGTTGAAACTATTGACCTGTGTGTGTGTGTGTGTGTGTCTGTGGATAAGGTTAAATCCCCCCCAAAGATTGCACAACATCATGCTCAGTCATTAGTCGGTGTATTTACAAATTGCATTTACAAGTTTGCTTAATTCATTGTTTGACTTTAAGGTTTAAGGTCACGAATTAAAGAAACACCATAACGACTTTACGGTGTTATAACCTTCCAAGTTGATGTTTATTTTTATAGCCTTACTTATTGCATTAAAAAATATATATATTTAAATCTAAATTTTACAAATTTTTACTCTAAATAATGTTTCAAACGGGAGCTAAAAACCCAAACATTAAATTTCTGGGACTGCCAGAAACATACACTGTAGATCAAAGAAATAATGACATGGATTTAATTGCTGTTGTGCAACATTGATTAAAAGTCAAATATGCTGCACATACTTTAATGACCATGTGCCCTGCATATCAAACATATTAACTTTATTTTATTACACTGAAGGGCTCTTTTCGAGTTGAAGCACTTTCTGCAGTTCATTCAAACTCCAAAAAAATAAAAAATCTCTCTCGGTATTTCAACTTGTCATCATAAAAGATGATAAATCCTTCATATTGCACAACCTTTAAAGCTTATGTTTTCATATTTCTCTTCAGTGCAGGGCCTGTTGCGTTCCCTGCTACTAGCATGCAATTACAGTATGTTATACTGCAAATCACCTGCCGTGACATCAGCAGCAGTTTCTTGTAGCTGTGTAAAAGAAACATGTAGCACTGCAGAAAAACAGCTGTTCTCAAATATAGGAGCGACAGTAAAGGAAAGAAAAGACATGTCCCGTCACTACAGAATAGTACATCACATAAATTTGATCTGTTGATCAGCCTCATATCATGGTCAGCTCTCTTGGATGCGTCTGTGGTTTCTCATTTAGGACACTTATAACTTAAAGTCAATGCAATACCAAACTCCATTGCCTCTTCGGAGGAATTGCAAAAACTCATGTATGTTTACTGCAGTGACCAGTTGGGCCCACAAGAGGGCATTGAAATACTTACTTGTTATCTTGTTTTTAACCACAATCACCACTGTCCACATTTTAAATTAGAAGAATTTCTAACTGGTCTTCAGATGTCTTTTATGCACCGTCTGTCATCTGACCCTCAGTAGGGTAATGACTCCCACATACAAATAATGGAGCTATTAGTTTACTGCCACGCATTTACAAGAAACCTTTTGGTCAAACACAGAGAACTTTCTGTAGCCACATTTACTGAGCAGCATAACTAGTGTGCAGAATGTTCCAAACATCTACTTTAAGTGGGGAAACATTTTCTTATGTGGGCTAATGAGGCAACACATCTTTTAAGGTGTAGTAAAAAGTGCTTAATGTGATGGAAAATTGCCTGAGAACCTTATAAAGCAAAGTGAATCACATACTGCATCACCAATCCTTTAATGTAAATAGGTTTGTGATCTCCACTTTACAAGCATATTTCTTTCAACAAAGTAGAGAATGATTGTTGTCACCCCCTGGGCAAAGTTTTTATGATGCAGCATTTAACATATTTGGTGCAGGGTCACGGAACATAAAATGGGAAAATTATCCGGTCGCCTGCTGACTGCACGTTTTGCTCTCGTTTTGCATTTAATGATACAAAACAATGAATTCTGAAGCCCTTTAATGATGATAATGATGATCAATAAGAACAACGATTAAGCATTAGAAAACAGGCCACATGCTGATGACTAACATTTTGTTTTGTTTTGCAGGGTTCCTTAATGACCTAGCTTCATACCTTGATGTGGTTCAAAAGTGCATTTGAATGAGATTTTCTGTACACGCTCGTATTAACAGAAGACACGCTATACTCTGCATGAATTGTCCTGCAATTTCTACAAGTGACTCCCCGTACAGTCACGATTCAGCATTCACGGCCCTGCAAATTTGTGGATTTTTGGTTTTCTTCTCCAAAACATGCACAAAACACATCTCACACCCTCGAAGTCGGCACCAAGTTATAATAATAAATATGTGATAATACGGGCAAAAAGTACCCAGTGCATATAACACTGTAAATAAAACCTATATTTTTTTAATGCTCATGTCTTTATGGTTCATTGATAATGTTTTTTTGCCAAGCGTTGAGATTTCACACTTTGTTCTGCTGTGCTTCAATGCACCATAGTTGCTGTAAGACACAATAGTGAAACTTGTATCCTGTATAACTTCTGTACTGTGACTAAAACTCCATCTGTTCATTGATCATCTTCCATCATTAATTAGTGACGAATAATGATAAATTAGAGCTCTGGAGCTAAATCTAATTGAAAAATTACAACTCTTATTGTAAATGTTGATCTGACATCGGAGAACGTCAATGCCGCGCTAGCAGGAAAGTTTGGAGGGGCATGCGGAGCGAGCCGTGGGTCAAAAATAGACATTTTTACGGGCGTTTCAATTACTCTTGGAACATAATCTTTGCAAAATGTACTGTATTCATAATTACACAAGCATTTCATTATATCTTCTCAAGGGGACAATACAAACTTGGACTTACAGTAGTATAGAATAGGTATTTAAAATACAGTCATTATTGTGTATTTGGGCACATCATGGACTTATGTTGGAAAGTGTCCAGTAGGCCCAGTTTCCCAAGGGGGTGTGGTCATCTATCTGGACAATACTGGCTGTGCTGAGCCTTTTTCGGTATTGTAATTCAATATAGATGCAAGCTGTATACGGACTACTCTAAAGTATAGGCTGTCCAAGTTTCATTTTCTGTAGTATTGTCCACTAAGGGGATATGCTGTAATAAAAATGGTTAGTCAAATATGAGGGGTGTACTCACTTTTCTGACATAATATAAAGGCTGAATTATACATTTCGTCAAACCCCCTTAAGGCAGAATGTACACTTCAGTCACATTTGATTGTGTTGGATGAACTATATTATCAATTAATAAAAGATTGTCCAAATAACACCCGCCCAATACCTAACTGCATGGATTCATAGCATATGAAAAATGACTTGAGATTTGTATAACCCATTATATGAAAAATGATGACAAATAAGCCATAAAGGGACCAAATCTGGATTGTGCACTAATCACCTTTAAACATTAAAATGTAGAGTTCCTGAAATGATATAATCAATGTAGCAAAACCACTTTTGTGTAGATATAAATATGTATCTGCTCTTTATAAGTTCAGTCATATAATGATGTGATGGAGAATGTTAGCAAACACTACCCTCTTGTGGCAGATAGAGACATTGCATATTGAACCCTGCAAAACAAATCATGTATTATTGATTTAACCAGCATCATTGATCTTACCAGCACCTGGCAAGAGCATTTCGGGGGATTAGGGGCGTCAAGGGCACCTTGTCTTCATCGAAGTTACTCCCCCAAGGCCATATCCCAATGTCGAGGGCGAATCGGGGACCCCACAGCAGCACTACAGAACCTGCAAGAATTTCTGTGAATTAGTGTTGTATACTGCTATATGTACTTTCTAGTCATTGTTTACACACGAAAAGCATACAGGAAGCAATACTGTGCATACACATGCAAACGGAAAACGTACTCACGTTGACGTACTGCAGTGATCGGCATGAAGGTCTGAAGAGGCCGGATGGGGGCAGTGAGTGCACAAGAGAGGCCCCTCGTGAGTTGACACATTTACAAGGTGACGTCACCGCTGCTTGCTCAGTGGCGGTTGCCATAGCGAAGCATGTGGATAGGCTCAAAGTGTAAGGAAACAACGACACTTGTTGATCGGAATACGCTTGCAGTTTGATGAAATGTTGTCACTGTGTTTTGACATGTATATACATATATATACCGTGTATGCCGCTCATCTTCATTAGGGGGGCGGGGTATGCTGGAGCCTATCCCAGCTGACTTTGGGCAAAGGTGGGATACACCCTGGACTGGTCGCCAGCCAAACGCAGTGTGTGTGTATATGTATATAAATATATATATATATATTTATTTATTTATTTATACACACACACACATATATATATATACAGTGAGGGAAAAAACAATTTGAACCCCAGCTGATTTTGTAAGTTTGCCCACTAACAAAGAAGAAAAAAAAAATCCCGAAAAATGCGTTTCAAAAAGAGTTATAAATGAATTTGCATTTCCATGAAGGAAATAAGTATTTGACCCCTTTGAAAAACGTGTTTCAGTACTTGGTGGCAAAACCTTTGTTGGCAATCACAGAGATCAGCCGTTTCTTGTAGTTGGCCACAAGGTTTGCACACATCTCAGGGGGGATTTTGGCCCACTCCTTTTTGCAGATCCTCTCCAAGTCATTAATGTTTCGTGGCTGATGTTTGGCAACTCGAACCTTCAACTCCCTCCACAGATTTTCTATGGGATTAAGGTCTGGGATTACGTGACTAGGCCACTCCATGACCTTAGTATGCTTCTTCTTGAGCCAATCTGTAGTTGCCTTGGCCGTGTGTTTTGGATCATTGTCATGCTGGAATACCCAACCACGACCCATCTCACCCAACATTTGACGGTACATGGCCCCATCCATCATCCCTTTGATGCGATGCAATGTCCTGTCCCCTTGGCAGAAAAACACCCCCAAAGCATAATGTTTCCACCTCCATATTTGACGGTGGGGATAAGGTTTTTGGAGTAGTAGGCAGCATACCTACTCCTCCAAACACGGCGAGTTGAGTTGATGCCAAAGAGCTCAATTTTGGTCTCATCTGACCACAACACTTTCACCCAGTCTGCCTCTGAATCAGTCAGATGTTCAGTGGCAAACTTCAAATGGGCCTGTAGATGGACTTTCTTGAGCAGGGGGACCTTGCGGGCACACCAGGATTTCAGTCCTTCACGGCGTAGTGTGTTACCAACTGTTTTTGTGGTGACTATGGTCCCAGCTGCCTTAAGATAATTGACAAGTTCCTCCCGAGTGGTTCTGGGCTGATTCTTCATCGTTCTCATTATCATTGAAACTCCACAAGGTGAGATCTTGCATGGAGCTCCAGACCGAGGGAGATTAACAATTAATTTATGTTTTTTCCATTTGCGAATATTTGCACCAACTGTTGTCACCTTCTCACCCAGCGCTTGGCGATGGTCTTGTAGCCCATTCCAGCCTTGTGTAGGTCCATATTCTTTTCCCTGACATCCTTGGAAAGCTCTTTGGTCTTGGCCATGGTGCAGAGTTTGGCATCTGGATTGATTGATTGCTTCTGTGGAAAGGGTCTCTTTTATACAGGTAACGAGCTGAGAGGGCTGCCAATGTCAGCTCGTTGCCTGTATAAGATCCACCTGGGAGCTAGAGATCTTGCTGACGGATTAGGGGATCAAATACTTATTTCCTTCATGGAAATGCAAATTAATTTATAACTCTTTTTGAAACGCATTTTTCTGGATTTTTTTTGTCATTGTTGTCTCTCAGTGTTCAAATAAACCTACCATTGAAATTATAGACTGATCATTTTTTTTGTTAGTGGGCAAACTTACAAAATCAGCTGGGGTTCAAATAGTTTTTTCCCTCACTGTATATATACATGAAAATCTGTACACAGTATACGCCCCCTGCATGACATTTGGGGTGCTTTTGCAAGGAAGAGTGCATGAGGTCAAGATATTCCATGTAATAAATCACAGATAATCAAAAAATCATGACAAAACCAAATGTTTATTCTTGTGTATTCCATAAAGTGAAGTTTTAAAATATAGAAGCATAAGGTAACTACAACAATACAAAACGTGTTAAACCTTATCTTCATGAATTACTGTAGATATTTTGGTATGTATATTGTTTTCAGTCTTGTCTTGAGTGGAAGTAATGCTACTGTATTATTCCCTCCTTTCAACAAGGATGTTCAACCATACAAATGTTCCCCTAAAAGCTGCAAACAGTGCTCCTTTTCAGACATCTGAGTCAGAGCAAGGGTTATGGCAACACAGCCTATTTCTCTTAATGACACACAAAACTTTGATCAGCCTGCTAAAGAAAGCAAAAACTAAGCCCGACTCACAAGCGTTTATTATTTCAAGGTTTGCGTCGGCACGGTTGGCATTCAGCAAATTTCCTGTGGAAAGTTCTGCCCTCACAGCAGGAATGTAACCATGCGTGTCCACTAACATGAGTGTGCAGCTAAGTCATATTGTGGTGCTTATGATTGGATACATTGCAAAATGCACATATTGCCATTATATTTTTATGTGTGTATTTGAGGCTACTCCTGGTGTTGCTTAGCTCTCCTCCTGCAGAAGCTGGAGCCTGTCCTCTGCAAAGTGAGGCCTGCTGTGCCCAGTGTCGATGGCCTCGCAGTCATCTGTGAAAAACACCAGGTCCTGCCATAGCAATAAAGACGCAAGGTCACGCCGGAGCTGCAAAACCCCACACAGATTTCTGAGAGGCTCTCACCCGATAACAAATCCTTGTGATGATGGAGTAGAGGTTTTGGATTTTACGTTTGAGCAGCACCATCCTGGGTCGTTCCCTGCAGTACTGGCTAGGGTGGTTGAGCACCACGTAGAGGAAGTCACGCAGTTTGGTTGTGATGCAGGAGTTCTACAGTAAAAAAGCCATGTTGTGTTTTTTTTATCAGTTATGTTTAGACTGCATACTCACGCCTACCACAGTATTAGGTACACCTGTACAATCTAAAACGATTCCATTCAGGAGTTGTATAAAGCGCTGGCTTTCAAAGTGTGAAGCGGGCCTGTATGGAAGCCTGTTTCTGCCACTGAAAGAAAAAAATTATGGTAAGTCATAACTATGAGATGAAAATTCAAAATTATGACATAACCAGAAATATGAGATAAAAAGATGAAATTATGAGATGTAAACATGAGTGCTACGTGGAGTGATGAAGGTGGCACATATACAGTTTTTATCCCATAACTTTTTTTCATAATTTTGATCTCATAATTATGACCATTTGGATATTATTTGTCTTCCAATGGCAGAAACAATTTTTTTTTAAGAAAAGTGTAGAAAACCCTGTTTTCAAGCATACTACCCCAAGGCTGAACTATGCCACAGCGTAGTCGGCCCTTCTGACGTTTGCAGATCTTTGGCCGAGGCTGAGCACGTGACTTGCAAATCTCTACCGAAACGCTAGGGGCAGTGTTATCCCGCCAGTGAGCAACCACAGTAGAAAACAATAGTAACTTTAGCGACCTCCAGCACATAGCTGGAGAGGAAACTAATCAATGTGGAACATCAGTCACTCATACTTATACCGCATTCGTATAACTGCTCATATTTACTTGCGATGGAAAAGATGTCTGAATAAAGAGATGGCCAATCATAGTTCAGCGGCCCTTGTCAACGTTGACGTGAGATTAAAATTACTTGGAGGTGCATGTTAAGATCTGATGAAGCTTGCAGGATGAGGAGCTAGCCGGCATTGCTTAACCCAGGGGTCACAAAAGTGGTACCCGCGGGCAGCAGGCAGCCCCCCACAGCCCCATGAGGCCTGCTTTGTATTCAGGTTTTCAGTTAATAATGTGAGAAATACAAATTAAGCGTTGCGGATTTTGTTAGTGTTCTGGTGAAACAAGCACATTCGGTTTGTTTGGGTTAAACTAAGCTATGGAAATAAATGTCACAAACATGAGTAGCTCACGGCCATTTTCATTTTGTAGAAGAAGCTCTCACAAGAACAAAACGTGGGTTGACCCCTGGCTTAAACTGTCAAGTCAAAGACTATGCATGTGTCTTCTGTACTCCAATACTAAGAGCAAAGACAGTCTAGCAGAAGCAGAAAACAAAAATCATATTTTGGGGGTAGCAGGTGATACCCGAGTTGTACTCTGGGTGGGCCAAAAGCAGGGTTACAGTTTATTTACATTTATTCACATACATTATATTTACACATTAGACGTTTTAAATGGATTATTTAATCCCTCAAGTGCTCCAATAAATGTAATGTCTAAAAAATGTAAAACCTGCAAATGCATGCAAACCTTGCAGCAACTTTTGCAGTGCATTGCGTCACATAAGGTGTGCCCAATGTTGTAGCTATTGACACTTACATGCACGTCAAGGAAGATGGTGGGCAAGTCCCCAGCACACGTTCTCTACCAAAACAAGACAGTCCAAATGAGAATACTGTCAAGTGCACGTGTTGACTGACTTGAGGAAAATCTCGCTTACCGTGCGCTGGTAAGTATGAATCTTATCCAACAGGGTCATCACTTCTTTGCTGAGGCTGAGCGCCCTGGAGTAACAAGTCGGAGGTGCACACTCCGACAGACACGCGAAGCTCAAGCACACAATCGCCAATGCCAGCTTCATGTTTTTGATGGCTTAGATGCGCCGCTTGCCTGTCAGTCTGCGCGCAGGGCGCACAAAGCCAATGCGTTCGCTGAAGTAGTAAGAGGGAGGACTTGACCTTTAAGTGATGCAGGGGTAGAAAAAAAAAGATAGATGACGTGGAAACGTTTGGCTGCTGCTGCTGGGTTTTGGAACACAGGGGAGAAGTGCCACTTTGACATGAACGTTTTATGTTGGCATGCATTTCACCAGCCGGGTGAACCACTGATGCTTAGTGTTACACTGGATGTTTTATAAGAGCACACAGACAGGCGCCTTGTTACCATGTCACACCACACCACAAAACCTCAGACATGCAATGTTTTGCACTTTTTGGTACAGCGCAACATTTGGCATCGGGCTGTGATTATGGCTGTTTATAATTTCTTCATTTCCCCACTAATCCATTTGTTAAGGGTTTTTGCAAAACATTGTGATTATGTTTGAGGATGTGTCATTTATCTGTTGCTAATCACAATGTGAGTAAAGAAAAACACTAGCAACAAGTCATCTGACTTTACTTCAGATTAGACCAGTGGTTGCCAAACTTTTTTTTGCCACACACCCCTTTTGGAGCTTTTCCAGTTTGAAAACCACTGGATTAGACAAAGTTGAGTGTCACATGAATACATAAGAAAAAACATACAAAAAAGTTTGGCAGGTCAAAAGGCATTCATTTTTCACCAAGATCTTGCATTGAGGATGGGATTGAGTCTGACCGCTGCGCAAAGCCTTCTCCAGCACATCCCAAGAATTCTCAATGGGGTTAAGGTCGGGACTCCAAGTGTGAAAATAATGTCTCATGCTCCTTGTACCACTCTTTGACAATTTGAGCCCGTTGAAACCTGGCATTATCATATCAAAAATCCATTGATGGAATAACCTGGTCGTTCAGTATATTCAGGTGGTCAGCAGACCTCATTCTTTGAGCACATAGTGTTGCTGGACCTAGACCTGACCAATCATAAAGATCATAAAGTAGCACTGCCCCCACAGGTTTGTACAGTAGGCACAAGTCACTGCCTCTTTTCTTACCCTGATCCGCCCACCCGCTGGAACAGAGTAAATCTGGACTCATCAGACCACATGACCTTCTTCCATTGCTCCAGAGTCAAAATCTTCATGCCTACTAGCAAACTGAAGGCTTTTTTTCCAGTTAGCCTCACTGATTCGTGGTTTTCTTAAGGCTATACAGCTGTTCAGTCCCGATCCCCTGAGTTCCCATTGCATTTTGCGTGTGGAAATGCTCTTTTATGCACTATTAAACATAGCCCTGAGTTCTTCTACTGTTTTTCTTTGATTTGATCTCACCAAACATTTAAGTAATCGCCTATCACGATCTTTAGTTGTTGTTTTTTCCGACCACATTTCTTCCTCCAAGACCATGGGTCCCCGCTATCCTTCCAGTTTTTAATAATGCGTTGGACAGTTCTTAACCCAATTTTAGCAGTTTCTGCAATCTCCTTAAAAATTTTCTCTCCTTGACGCATGCCAATGATTTGACCCTTCTCAAATCTTTTCAACAACACGATGTAGATTTCAAATGGTTGTTTACGAAATGGGAAGCAAGTCATTGCACCAGCTGGGGTTAAATAACTTGTTGCGAGCTAAAAGATAATCCCCCATGCAGTAATTATCAAACAGAAGGCTCGTACCTATTTGCTTAGTTTAAATCCAGGTGGCGACTTGTTTTTGGCCAGGCAGTGTACAGTATGTGAACCTTTACATTTCAGTCGTTTGACCAAGCCTACGTAGAGGTTCATTATTATTATTATTGATGATTGAATGTGGAGCATCTCTGTGTGGAGCAGGTGGCAGGCAACCCGGTTTCTCTCTTAGTCTGGCTGAAATATAGGGTACAGCTCACCCATGACCCTAATGAGGACAAGCTATATAGAAAACCAATGGGTGGGTGATTAAATGTCACGTTTGAGTAGATGTAGGAGCCACTAAGCCTTTCTTCAAATTCAGAAAGTTTCTTTTCTTTTTTCTCTTGGGGGGGGGCATACTAATGTGGGATAGAGGCGGATCGCGAAAGACAAACAGCCTTTCACCGGTGGCCTGGCAGATAAGATCCACATTGGCAGCGGTCAGCATCACATCCTCTTCTTCTGCTGAACTGTGCAGTGTTTCGTTCCGCGCCTCTGTGTTCCTTTGTTTGGCAGCCACGCTGTGCTCCTGCTGTGCATTTTCAGTCACGGCTGACCTAAACTGGTGCTGCTTTGCTTTCGTAAAGCTATCCATCTCCCCTTTTACTCCAACATCTGTTGGAAGTGGCGGGCAAGGAGACGGAAGAAGTCTTTCCATCAAGCTTTGCCTCTTTTCCTGCAGTCTGTGAGATCTGAATGACAAAGGGAGCTACTGTTTTAGGGAGTGTAGCATTCACAACTTCAAGTAAACAGTATATACACCTCACGTACAGTATGTGTCATGCATCCCCTGATAACATGCACATTTCACATCATTAATCAAGCACCATTACGCCTTTGGTGTTTTTGATTAGCAGAGGTCTAATTGGGCCTGATGGTGAGACATGTGTTAATATGGCAGCTGGTCACTCACATCATGCT
Source organism: Oostethus manadensis (assembly GCA_024372805.1). Lineage (NCBI taxonomy): Eukaryota > Metazoa > Chordata > Actinopteri > Syngnathiformes > Syngnathidae > Oostethus > Oostethus manadensis. Next base: position 230,978 of record QODF01000371.1, read on the forward strand.
TTCCACACAGCAGATTGGCATGTTTAGCATACTTCTGTGCACAAGGTCCTCCCTCAGTTTGACAGGAAGAAGCAGATTAGACCTGGTCAGAGGGTTGTTAATGTTAACTGGATGGCTGTCATGTCACCAAGTCTAAAACAACGGTTAATAAAGATGTTGATAATAATAATAATAACAACAGCCAATAAAAGAAAGGTTGTGATCACGTTATCTTCCCTTGACAATGACAAACAATTATTTGCCAGCTTTATCTTAATATGTCAGACTTACTAATCCCCTTACAAACACTGTCTGTTGTCGAGTGGAATCAAATACAAACAAGAAAAGCACAAGAGTTAGATGGCAAAGAAAAGAAAAACCCTTCAGTGGTTTGCACTCTCATGCGTGAGACATTATTCAGCAGTAATTTAATCCCAACTCAACTGGGGCCAGACTGGACTAAATGATGGCTAAAACAATTTAGCTATTCATCTTGGTTTTGGGAAAATGGCCCTTGTGGAACTGTTCAAACAACATTTATTGTTCCCATGTTTCTCCCAGCTATATTCCTCTATTTTTCAAACTAGAGACTCTCAGTGCTTTGTGTGTGTGTGTTTTTTTTTTTACTAATGAAAGACTGATAGAAGGACAGAAGGCATTACAAATCGACCTTCATGACTTGCGGTTCTTTCATGGCTTCCCTGTCCCCCACTCTCACACAGCTCTACAGTATTCATCATACAACAGTGTATTTCCTAAGTTTGTGGCTTATTTCAAGTTGTTTTTTATATATATGGTGTGCAAAGTCACTGTGATTATACTGTGAGTGATATGTAACATATGCTGCATGGGCATGTGCACTAACAAGTCAAATGAAGCAGACTTTAGACATCACTTGTGCCCGGGCGGACCTTAAGTAGAGAGGCACCTTTTAAGCAAAATGGAGAATAATAATGAAGAAAGCGTCAGGTTTTCTTGTAAGATAGCGAAGCCTGTTTTATACAAAACTGTCAATTTGTAAAGAGGCAGGCACATACACAACAGGGCAGGTGTTCACCTAGCTACGGACGGGTCTTAAGTGGTGGTATGTCCACGAGGATCAATGAAAAACCAGAACATCAAAACGTTTGACCACCTTTTGATATTTTTTTCCCCACGTTTGGTGCTCATAAACAGGTTTTATGAACACATGTCACTGTTCAACATCAATAAAAAATCAATTTTGCCCTAACAGGTGACCTTTAATGGATTAAACAGTCAATATCAAATCAGTGATTCAGTCCTTACCCAGCAGGCTCCTGTTCCGTGGAGGATGACCCACACTGCTGCTTGGGGCAGAGGGCATCGGTGATGCACAGAAGTTCACTCTCAGGCATTGTGGGCATGAGCAGTCGTAGAAGCTCAAGGAGAACCTCAACAGAAATCCGACTCCGTTTTACCAGTTCAGATGCAAACATTAGGTCCTAAAAAACAGATTGCACGATAGCACGATAATTAAAATGGCAGGAGAATGAAAAGCATGCACATAGGGTAAAATTCCATTCACAAGTTTGTATAAAACCTGATCACAGTTGGAATGAAGTCTTGTGAGCTGTATTTGTTCTCTTAGATCTTCCATTTCCTGATTGCTGGTGATCATCACCTGCAACCTGATATAAAACCAAATGGTTTAAAGGTGAACACAAAGCATGCAGTGTTTCATTGATAATGAATATCTGAAGGCCCACCTCATAGCCAGTCTTGCAATGACTTCATCACGCTTATTGAGAGCTGCTTGAAGAATGTATGACATTCTGCTGTCCTGCTGAATCCCAAACAGGTTCTTCTCCTTGTCGCCCTCCACCGCATCATCAGCACCAGCGTCCTTTGTGTGTGTTTGACTTGACCTAAGATCCGATTCCAGCCTGTCCAGCTTTCTAGTCTCGTCCTGTAGCTGATGTTCTGCTTCCTCCAAACCCTGCAGCAAAGGAGCAAAAGAAAATAATAACATATTGAAAGTGTTAGGTTCAAGCAACCTACTGAATACACCATTTATGAATGTATTATTTTGGCTAGACTAAGACATTTGACCATTATACACTCATCGGCCAAAGCATTAGGTATAAACTAACATGGGCTGTGTAAAAATAAATAAATAAATAAATCTAAATTTTGATAGGCAGCGTCAATTACAGTGTTTAGTATTTTATGTAACTGTAGATCCTATGAGAATAATTAATGACAATGTTTCTGATTTCTAATATATCTAAAACAAAATTGTAACTTTGGTGTCATGTTCAAACATTTTGCTGAATGTCCCTGCTTTTAATAAATGACTCTCCTCTTTTGTCCATGTGCACGCTACTGTTTTTACCTTATATGGATACGGTGTGTGATTATTTATTGTTTATGTTCATGTTTCTACTTAGACTAGCGCAAATATGCCTGTTGTAGTATTCACACTCAATCATTCCGAGAGCCGTTTCGCAAATTTAGGTTACCTGAACTGGTTACAAATGAAAGGCAAAATGAACCACCGAGAAGTTTTATGAAATGTCCTGTGAGTGTAAATTAATGTAGTCCGAGACATCTCTCCGATCACAGTGCAACATAATCTCATAGCTAATCATTAAGTAAAATCCTCCCTACCATGCAGTGCATCCGTATACTTTGGACCATTTCATGTCTCTCCAGACTCTTTGCCTCTCGAAGGTGATGAATGAGAAGGCTGTGCAAGGTGAGCAGTGCACTGGATGTCTCCAAGACTCTGGCTCTACTCTCAGCCTTCTGGTAGTGAATGGCAGCCATTTGGATTGCCAAACTATCTGCCTGAGAACGCAAGTAATCCTCTCTCTCCTTTGTCACCTCCCCCACGACCTGCAGGATGCATTCAGGTATTCAAAAGAAATCAAACATCACATCATGATCCATTTAGACAATAAATCCTATACCGACCAATCACACACTACTTAAACACAATTTTAGACATGCCTCTTGAATAAAAATTACTAATTGCTTGGGTTATTATTTGGATGAGTAAGGTGTGAATAAACCTACATGAACGCCGTCCTAGAAAAAAAGCAGTGACTAAAATAATATTTTTCTTCAATTTTCCTTTCCTGTAAGTACCCCATTACTTTTGTCCATACAATAAAACAGCATGTAAAACATGTAAAAAAGGTTGACATATTGAACTTAGTAACACTAACACAACACCGTAATTTTCACTTGTTTGTTATACCTTGTCTTTAACAATATTATCCATCTCCATCTCCTTCTCAAACAGCTGCATCTGCTCTTTGAGCTTTTTGTGGACATGAAATAGGTCAGCTGTGTCTTGTGTTTTCAGACTGGCCTCAATGGCTTTTCCCTTGAAATGTGGATTTATCTGCAATAAAAAGAACAGAATGTCCTCTATGGACTTTAGAAGTGAATCCAAGCCTGCTGTTCTGGTGTGATTAGACACGAAAATGCCTTCTTGTCTCATAAGTGAGCAATATCACAGTGGGCAGCAACCAGGGCAAAATAATAAAGTATCACTATCTCAGCCACGGGAGCTTCAGTGGCAAATTACGAAGAAGCAAATTTATGATGCGTGAAGTAGATGTGCTCACCATTTGACGCTCGCTGTTCTTCCTCCAAGTTGAGAGGGAAGTGTGGACTTTGGTTCTGAACACGGCATGAGGCAGAATAAGGCAGCGGTCCATCACAGAAAGACATTTCTGGAACTCAAGTTTAATTATTATCCGTTCATCATCAGACAGTGTCAACTGGGATGAGCACAAACGTCTGAGAAAAAAAAAACATGAGGACTATCATGATTAGTATGACTAACTGGTGTCATTCCATCCTATCAGTACACTGACCTGAAGAAAGCTCTGTAGTGAGCCCTGAGCTCCCTCTGCTCCTGCAACTCCCTCTCCATGGCTTTCTGTAGGCTATCCCTGGTAGAGCTGAGGGTGCGCAAGGCTGCTTTGCCTTCCTGATGCAGTCTTTCTTGGCCCAGCAGGAGTGTGCTCCCTCCTTGGCCTGCCTCGGGTTCTACCTGTAGCAGGGAGCGCTGCATGCCTGGAGGCAGGAAAGTAAGCAGAGTCTGCACTGTAGAGGGATGAATGGCTTTGACCTCTGCCATGGACCTCTGGATCACACGCATGGTCACCTGGACAACAGATCAAGGAAGCCGCAACAGTTCTACATAGCCCTATGAGTATTTTTCATTGGGTCAAACATGTTGTGTTGTGTACCTTGCGGATGTCTGCTGCAGCCTCCTCGTCAAGGTTATTGATAAGCTCCGCAAGTTCCAAGCTATGAGATGTGAGTAGGTCCTGCCAACAGTGCAGCTGTTGGGCTACTTCTATGTTCCCATCCTGATTTTTTGACAGACCAGACAGGTCCTTCTGTCTCTGCATGTGGACCCTAAGCTGCAGAGTGTAGGACACCAAATTCAGTCTACAAATTTTGTGCACTGGTTGTTTGCAGTAGATTATAAAATGTGATCCTTTGTAATATTAGATCTGTTGAGTTATTAAACTTGTTTTCTTGGTTTATTACAAACTATTGCATGTTTGGCAAATTTGCAAATAGCGGTAAATAGCTGTAAATATAATATGCAATGAAGTCCAACTGCCATTACTGCATACCAACACAATCTTTGACCCAATACAAGAGCTGTATACAGGGGCCTAAAAGTAGGTGTGGCAGAACTCTCCATTGTAAAAGTTGAATTTGGGAGTCAGTTCTCATTAATGGCACACATATTTTAGCTGTCACACAAAGACAAAAGCCAGTAGTGAATAACAGTGTGCCATGTCAAAAAAAAACTTTGCCTAAATCTGGTTTTGTTAAGAGGTATAAAATAAAATAAATAAATAAATAAACAAACATTTAATGAAGACTATTATTATTTTACAACCATCTGCCACCAATAGACAATCAAGAGAATAAGTAGCTCCAAATCTTAAAAAAAAAAAAAAAAACGTGCCAAATGTCTTTGTGGCAGTCAAAATGTGTTTGAGGCGGACCACCATAAATGAATGTATGGAAAATACAGAGTACACCACGGACAACAATAAATGCTACTAACCATGTCAGAGATGAGCTCCCTCCTCTTCTTGATGAGTCCACATCGCATGGCTCTTCTCTCTTGGCCCAGCGCCTCCTCAAGTCTCTGCCTCACTATCACCAGATCCTTCTGAGCCTTCTCCTGGAGCTGATTGACCTGTTCAGCAGACACTGTGCTCCCTCTGGTGGCAAAGACACCAATTTGTGATCAGCTGAATAGCGTCCATATTTTGCATTAACCAGTGGCAGCAAATGTTAGTATTACAACGGCACAACCTTCTGACACGTGCAAACAAGTTGTCCAGATTGCATGAGGTGCTGGAGAAGGTGTCAGAAATAAGACTATTGAGGCTGTGCAGGCTGTGTAATAGGAACTTCCTCTGGGCGTGACGCTCAGCTAGCATATAACGCCAGTTACCCACGACCACATCCAGAATCTCCTCCAGCTGATCCTGGACAAAATTGGAATTGTCACCGCGTGTGCTTGCAAAATAATTTTTAGGTTAGAGGCTGTAGTAAAAGCTTCTGTACCTACCATCTACTGAAAATCCCAATTAAAAAAAAACTACAAATGAAATGTCTTCCAGTCTTCTTCCAGTTATTTATGATACTGACACTAACAATCAGGCTCCAATAATAAGGATACAGTATTCACATTTTTCATGATTTTTTTTTCAAATTTGAAAGTTTTTCACCATTTTATTTTGTTATTTCCCAAAAATACCCATTCAGCAAAGAAAAGTCTACTTTAACTTTTTCATGAGCAAAACACATACAATAAGTGACAAAGACACTGGTTACTCACCTGACACTCAAAGTAACTGTGCTGAAGAATCTTGGCTATGCCAGTTTCCAACTCGCCCATCTTTGTGGCCTCCTCCAGCTCCTCAGAGAAGATCTTATGAAGCTCTACACGACGCCATTCAATTATCTGCCTCTGAACCTTTGCAGAGGCTTCTTCGTGGCGAACCAACAGGATGCGCTGCAGGTGAGCCTGGCTCAGCTTGTGCAATTTCTCCAGCAGAACTCTATACCGGAGGAGCTCCTAAGGGACAACATGGTATGTATTAAGAACTACATGCAACTGTAGAGATTCTGTGTAATGTACAGAATTCACTAGGCCAATGAGCACAATAATTTATATTTTAAGACTTAAGAAACAACACAAGTGTAATATTCAGAGTTAAGCAAAGCTTTTTAGTGAGCACCAAGGCATTACAGGTAAGTACCAAATTATTATTATAGTTGCAATATGCCGCACACCTTGTCTACTCTTGATCTAAAGCAACTTAAGCACATACTGTATCTCCTATAATATTAGGCCAACCTGTTGATCTGCATGATGACACAGCAGCTCAGCCTGGGCCTTCTCTGCAGCTACCCTACGATGCTCCGTTTCCATCTCCTCCCTGGTTTCCAGGTTACACTGGCCTGCAAGTGCAGCCATGCGGACCCCTCGCTCCTCCCTAAGTCGACCCTCCATACCTTGCATCTGACCATGGAGCACACTCAGAAGTCTCTGCTGGGACTGGGCGCTGACCTCGCCGCGGAACCGCAGGCGGCCCAGCAAGATAAACAGCACATCCTTGTAAATCTGAATCCTTGTGGCCTCCAAGTTGTTGGTGGCGTGCAGCAGTGTGGACATTTCAAGGCTAAAAGGGACAATGCATCAGCATAAAACAATATATGTTAATTGTAACAATTAGTTTGGATTTGTCATACGAGACATTTAGGAAATATCTGTGTTAAAAGGTACGATAAATGATAGAAAGCAACAAGGCAAAAATACAATTTAATTTGAATTATTGCAAGATTGTTTCCAGTACTCTGCTCACTTTTCCAAAGCCTGGTTCATGTTCTGTGGATCTTCCAGTACCATGATGTCAACAATCTTGTCTTCAAAAGTTGCTTCATCTGTAGCAGTCTCATTCATGTTACAGTCTGCATTCTCTGGATCACCTCTGTTTTTCTGACAGAATAAAACCCAAAACATTGTGAAAAGAAAAATAACAAATTCGACTGAAATTAAGTAAACCATGTACAAATACAAATTGGTGTTTTAAGTGAGTCAAATTTATTTATAGAGCACTTTTCACAGACAGTCACAAATTACTGTTAAATTACAGAAATATACAATAATTATATGTCAAATATTATTTTAAAAATGTGTGTTTTGTGGATTTATCTTGGTTGAACCATGTTTATTTTTTAACAGTAGAGCACACATAGTTTACCTTTTGCTGGAGAAGACTCAGTCTGGTTCTGCGACCTAGGAGGTTCATGGCCAGGAAGCCAAGCAACAGTAGAACCAAAATAGCAAAAAACCCGCTAACAAATCCAGCAAAATGCACACCATGATTTGGATGAAACTAAAAAAAAAATAAAAAAGAAAAA
>QODF01000385.1:0-13198 GCA_024372805.1 Oostethus manadensis
AGTAGTACATCGGACATGATCAATGATATTAGTAGTACGTGAGATAGTACCGTGAGATACTTCAACTCCTCCACACTTGGGGCAGGATCTCATCCTCTACCCAGGGATGGGACTCCACCCTTTTCAGAGTGAGAACCATGGACCCGGACTTGGAGTTGCTGATTCTTATCCTAGCTGCTCCACACTCCAATCCAGCAAGAGTTGAAGGTCACGACAGGACCACATCATTCGCGCAAAGCAGAGACCCAATTCTGCGGCCACCAAACCGGAACCCTTCGTCGCTCCGGCTGCGCCTACAAATTCTGTCCATAAAAGTCATGAACAGAATCGGGGCCAAAGGGCACCGCTGGCGGAGTCCAACCCTCACTGGAAACGGGTCCGACTTCTTGCCGGCAACGAGTTAGATGGTCTGATACCCCGTATTCCAGGAACACTCCCCATGGTATTCCCCAAGGACCACGGTCCAATGCCTTCTCCGAGTCCACAAAACACATGCAGGACCCTGCCAAGAGTATCGAGCTGCTCCACAGCTCCAGGACCAGGACAAAAACCACACTGCTCCTCCTGATCCTCCTCTCCAACACCGACACACTCTAATGGACAATTTAGAGCGGCCAATGAAGTGCATGTTTTTGGAATGAGGGAGGAAAGCGGACTACCCGGAGAAAACCCACACACGCACGGGGAGAACATGCAAACCCCACACAGAGACGCCCGACGGAGATTCCAACCCTGAACCTCCTAACTGTGAGGCCAACGTGCTACCCACTCATCCACCGCGCGGATATTAAATATGGCATAGTGTCAATGCCAGCCGACGGACCACAGTGTGGGTGACTGTCGGTTCGGGAATGTACCCCGATTTTCTTTTTTTTACCACATACAAACAAATAAATGTCCTGACCTTGAATCGGGCCAGTATTAATCCAAAAATATGAATTTGTAAGCACGTTTCATGCATACAGTACGCATTTTTATTATTATGTATTATTTACACACTGGTCTCTAAGCGTCACTTATCCTACGTTTGAAGACAGTAGCCTCCGCAGGAAGGACTATACAGAAGCAGGGGTCACCTGATACTTGTTCCCATCCGATATTAAACCGATATTGCAGCCACCGCTGTGATATCAACAATACTTGTATGATTTGTTTCGTAGTGTGGGATGTTGGAAAAGGTTACACCGAATGCCTCTTAAGAGAATTTGCATTGTTTTTGATATTTTGCAGGAAAAATGCCAAATATTTTCTGTCAAATACTTTTTGTCGGATGAACTTTGAAACTTTCCCACGTGGTCCAGACCCGGGTCGTACATGACTGGTGTAGGGTGAACCTTCCCTAGAAAAGGGCAATACAATATGAAATACAATTTGCTGCCCTCCCTTCTTTTTGTCTGACTCCGCTTGGATCAATAAACGGGAAGACACCCGAGCAAATCATAAAATGTCCAGACGCGCACTGCCACATTAAAAGCACGACCGCACTGGCCACACTCAGAGGTTACTTAAACAACTTACAGTAGCTGTAGGGTTATAAATGTACATTATTAGAGACCTCCAGGCATGAAGTAACACCCCTATAGTCGCTTTGGTTCTTGTACTGCCCAACCTAATTGTCGCGATAAATCAGTCAAACCTGCATCAAAAGCCTGTCTGGTGCTTGTGTGTCTCACCCAACCTTACAGTAAACTACTGACAACTAGTGGCCAGTGTAAGATACTACAGTCATTTCACTGCAGTAAGTAATCACACGTGTTTTTTTGTATTTTTGTTCATTTAGCCATTTTTTTTTTTTGTAATGCTTGGAATTGTTTACTTTGGACAAAAATATGTAACATTTACTTAAATATGCATTTCCGCTAGCAAATGTTCTCGTAATATATTATACTAATATAACGTATTTTGGAAAAACGTTTTTGAATGTTTTTCCCAGTGTTTTTAAAAAAAATGCAATGCACAAGATTGGGTCACCCGGGAGCCTCCCCCTCACAACCCCCCAACCCCCCCGGGCCAAACGAGATGCAACATCACAAAGAGCAGCATCTTCTCATGTTAGTCCAGCTTGTGTGCTTGCACTCGAGCGAGCGTATCGATTGCTGCCTGGAAAGAAGTGCAGGCCTCACACACTTCCTCCCTTTTGGGGGGGGGGGGGGGGGGGGATGCCCTTTCAGCACCGTTCCACTGAAGGCCAGTAAGGACGGGAAACAAAGGTTCTGCCAAACAACACGTCGGCCAATCGTCCCCAATATGCACGAACTCACCGGCGGAGTGGCCGCGGTTGGTGGCGTCGTGGTCGCTGTCGCCTTGCTCGCTGTCGCCGTGGCCGCTGTCCTTGGAGCTGACGATGTCTGCTTCCTGGAACGCCGAACTGGAGGAGAGGGAGCGAGGCGAAAGGAGAAGGAGCGCCAAAGGTCAAGCTGGCGGGGAGGATTAAAGGCAGCGGCGACCAGAGCGAGGAGCGCAGCGTCACCACATAACCGCGCTAATACCGTCACGCCGGATGTTGCACACGGCATGTAATGAAATCCAGTCTTAGGGTTTTAATAGGCGCCGCACTGGCAGTTGCGGGCCCGCTGCCAAATTGAAGAGCTACATTACCAACACATCGGGAACCGTGTCGCCTCTCAGAGCCGCAATTAATGACGCAGAATCCAGCGGGCTCATCCTGACGGGTGTAATATTCAATTTTATAGATCTGCGAATAGACTGATGGTTCTGTGGTTCAGCTGGCTCAGCACTTCGCTCGTGTCACTCACATGCAGAAAGTGGTCTTTTTTTTAGTACCTGTTAACACGTCTTGGTCTGTCCACCAGGTAGCTGAGTTCTGAGCGCTGGTGCTTATTCTGGAAAAGCCACAAAAAACAGAGCCGGTCATTTCAGATGCAAACCGAGACGGACTGTTGATTTAAAGGGCATGCCTGCTCTGCACAGATCAGCGGCGATGCTGAACGCATCCACTTAGCGAGCGGCGGAGAAGAGACGAGAGCAGAGAGTGGGTTAGGAGGCGATTGAATGCGTAAATGATGGAGCCGGCTGACGCTGGGACTGAACAACCTTTGTTCACGTCGCCGCCACGCCGGGCCGTGCACGGAATACTTAACGCGCGGCAGAGCCGGGACTGTGACTGGCTGTCTGGCAAAAACGTCCGCACAGCTCCTCCGTTCTCTGGGTATCTGCTGCCTCCGCGCTCCGTGGCTTTCGACGTGTTTATCACAGGGAGAGTCATTACAGCGCCTGTCATGTGACTCCGCTATCTCCTACTCGGAGAGATCGTTTCCCATGCAAAAACGCAAGAAATGAAGTTTCCCCGCCGCGTCATGTCAACGAGTAAAACCGACTCCTATAATTGGACTTCAAATGGACTCCCTTAATGCAACTCGCAGTCTCTTTATAGCTGCGCTCGGTCCGACATCAAAGCAAATAAACCAGAGTGGAGGGATTGGGACCGGGTTCTGTCTGCTGGCTGTGAATAAAAGGAAAAGGGCACACGAGATTTAGTCCAATCACCACCGGGCGTGACCGTCAGTCACGTCAGTCCGTCAGTACAGTTCCCATCTTCCTTTGCTGGCCGTGACCTCGCTGGGAACAGACCACTTGTTAGCGTAAAAGGGGGGTGGGCATAGAATGTTATCATATTGTATTATCATGAAATACATATTCATAATGACATGATTCATTCATTATAAATATGGATTTAAATAAATGCAATGAGCCGCACGGTGGTCGAGTGGGTAGCACGTCGGCCTCACAGCCAGGAGGTTCAGGGTCGGAATCTCCGTCGGGCATCTCTGTGTGGAGTTTGCATGTTCTCCCCGTGCGTGTGTGGGTTTTCTCCGGGTACTCCGCTTTCCTCCCACATTCCAAAAACATGCATGTTAGCTTCATTGGCCGCTCTAAATTGTCCATTAGAGAGTGAATGTTTGTTTGTCTGCCCTGCGATTGGCTGGCGACCGGTCCAGGGTGTACCCCGCCTCCCGCCCGAAGCCAGCTGGGATAGGCTCCAGCATACCCGCGACCCCAATCAGGATAAGCGGGAGATATAAAATGAATAAATATGAATAAATACATGCATAAATTACAATGATACCAAAAGCAGAACTCAAAGGCTGCATCTTAAAGCAAAACCGACCATTTCAGAATATAATAACAATAAAATGTAGTAATAATAATAAAAACATAATAATTTGTCTTTGTGTTGTCTTTTGAGTTTAGTACAGTAAGTTGTTATGCTGAAGCCGACCAATGACCTCTCAGCGACCCCATCAGGCGACCGCATTATCCCGTAATCATCCGTCCATCCATTTTCTATGCCTCATTAGGGTGGCGGGTACGCTGGAGCCTACTTTGGGTGGGATAAGGGGTACGTGGACGGGTGCATTTAAATGCATAAGAATGCTAAGAAACATCTGAGTGCCACATGTCGTCATCTAGAGTACCACGTGTGGCCCCCGAGCCACAGGTTTGCTACCATTTGTGTGGAAGGCTGCGTTTGTCTCACCTCGCTAGTCAGAATGCTGCCGTTGGAGATGATGTCCGGTTGTTGGTCGCTGTAACCCGTGACTAAGGCGCCGCACGGGTTGGTGTGGTCCGTGTCGTTGCTTCGGGAGGGGCTGCACGGTTTGAGGAACATCAGGTCTGTCTTGGCAGACTCTGGTGTCAGACACACTTGGTAGCAGTAGGAGTTCTGGTTCTGATGGTGGTGGGAGCTAAACCCCCCTCCCACGCTGCCCACGCCAGACTCCTCCACGGGCACCTGCCCCACGGGCCCCACCCCAGAAGTCACGTTGGTGCTCTGAACCAGCATGATGTCGGACTTGCTCAGCTTCTTCTGCTTGCGGCTGCGAGCTTGCCTGCTGCAGCAGGAGCCGCAGCACACGCAGCAGTCGCCGGCCAACAGGCAGCTGTACAGGTTCAACTTCTTGTCCTTCTGGCAACGCACGGCCAGGACAATCATGGCCAGGAGGAAGATGAAGGAGACGGAGCCCAGGGCGATGATGAGGATGAGCGTCAGGTCAAGCGAGGTCTCCTTCGCCTTGGAGGCAGAACCCCGATCGCCGCTCCGACCTTCCACCACGCTGTCCACCAAAATCACGCTCACGCTGGCAGAGGACGACAGGGGGGGCTGCCCGTGGTCCCTCACTTCAATCAGCAGGTCGTAGTGGCCCTGAGAGTCCCGCTTGGGCGAGATCCGGCGGGCGGTCCTCAGTTCCCCGGTCCTCCAGTCCATGCGGAACATGCCCATCTCGTTGCCCCGCAGGACGCTGTAGGACAGCCGTGCGTTCTCGCCGTCGTCGGCATCCATGGCCACGATGCGCGTCACAAGGTACCCGGGCTCGGCGGAGCGCGGCAGGTGCTCCTTGGCGGTGCCATTTTTCCCGAGCGGGGCGATGACGGCGGGGGCGTTGTCGTTCTGGTCCACGATGATCACGTTTGCTGTGGCGTTGGAGAAGAGCTCTGGGGTTCCCGAGTCCTTGGCCTGCACCATGAAGGTGAACTCTTTGAGCTGCTCGTAATCAAAGGAGCGCAGGGCGTACAGGTAGCCCGTGTCCTGGTTGATGGACACGTAAGTGTCCACAGACATGCCCTGGATGTCACACTCCAATATGGAGTAGGTAATGAGAGCGTTCTGTCCCACGTCCGGGTCTACAGCGCTCACAGCGTGAATGAAGGCCCCGGGCACGTTGTTCTCCGTCACGTACACGTCGTAAACCGCCTGAGTGAAGCGCGGCGCGTTGTCGTTCTCATCGGAGACGTGAACTTTGATGGACTTACTGGAGGCCAGGGCCGGCTGGCCCTTGTCTTTGGCCACCACCGTGATGGTGTAGGACTCTGTGGTCTCCCGGTCCAGCGGGCCGTCGGTCACGATGGTGTAGTAATTCTTATAAGAAGACTTCAGCTTGAAGGGAACGTCTCCCAGGATCTCGCAGCTCACGACGCCGTTCTCGCCCGAGTCTCGATCCGAGACGCTGAAAAGAGCCACGACGGCCGGGGCCTCCTGCTCGTTCACCGACTCCGTCACGGTGCTGAAGCTGATCTCCGGCGTGTTGTCGTTCACGTCCACCAGTCGAACCAGCACCTTGCAGTGGGCGGGGACGGCGTTGGCCCCCATGTCTTTAGCCTGGACGTAGATCTGGTGCGTGCTGGACTCCTCGTAGTCCACCTCCCCGGCCACTTCGATCCTGCCGGTTCTGGCGTCGATGCTGAACAAGTCCTTAATCCGCGGCGTGTTGTGGCTGCTGAAGGAGTAGATGATCTCCCCGTTCGGGCCCTCGTCCACGTCGCTGGCGTTCAGCTGGATGACTCCCGTGCCCACCGGGGAGTTTTCCCGCAGGTCCACGGTGTACACAGACTGGTCGAAAGCGGGCGCGTTGTCGTTGGAGTCCAGAACTCGGACCACCAGGAGCGCCGTGCCGGTGCGCTGCGGGTTGCCTCCGTCCACCGCGGTGAGCACGTAGCGGTGCACCGCCTGCTGCTCCCGGTCCAGCGGCTTCTCCAGCACCAGCTCGGCGAACTTATTGCCGTCACTTTGGGTCTGCACGTCCAGGTAGAAATTGTTGTTGTTGGTGATGGCGTACGTGCCGAGCGCGTTGGCGCCCACGTCCGGGTCGAAGGCGTTCTCCACCGGGAAGCGCGTCCCGGGGATGGCGCTCTCGGAGATCTCCACGGAAATGTCCGCCTCGGGGAAGGTGGGGGGGTTGTCGTTGATATCCATCACTTCGATCTCGACGCGGAAGAGCTCCAGGGGGTTCTCCAAAAACACTTCCAGGTGCAAAAGGCACGGGATGCTCTGCTTGCAGATTTCTTCCCGGTCTATTTTCTCCGTCACCACAAGCGCGCCGTTTTCCAAATTCACCCCCAGGTAAGGCGTCCGCGAGCTGGGCACAGTCTGGAAGCGCCGCGCGGAAAGTTTGGTGATGTCCAGCCCCAAATCATCGGCGATATTCCCAACCACGGTGCCGGGCTCCTGCTCTTCTGGCACGGAGTAGCGCAGCTGGGAGAGCGCTCCGTCCAGGACGGAGCAGAGCAGGAGCAGCCGAATCATCTCCGACCCCTCGTTCCAAGCGCACTTCGGGACAAAAAGAGCTTATTCCTTATTTCTTACAGGCAGAGCGCAATTCCCAAAAGCTCTGCCCGCAAAAAGATGAAATTCCGCCCCGGTAACTCGTGGAACGTTTTCCCCGGACGCACGGCCATCTGATCCGAGCGCCTTTTTTTAGTCGATTCCGCAGCCGACTGGAGCCAGAACGCGTCGCCAACACTTCCCGCGCGCAGAAAAAAAAAGTCTCACAACAAAAGAGGCACTTCCTGGGTGTGAGTGAGAGCAGCAGAAAAATAAAGAAAAAGGGCAACTTGTTGGCGAGCACAGGCTCTCCTAATCAGTGCGTCCGTGCGCGCCAGGCGGGTGATGCTCTCGGCTCGGGTTCCGGAAAAAGAGTGTGAGCGGCCGGGTTGGTTTTGCGCACAGCTTCTTTCCCAGCAGCCAATGGCGAGCGCCGACGCCGCGCGTAAAGCCACGTGATTGGGGCTCCGCCACGCCAGCCAGCGCGCACACCCGAGACGCCAAAGAAACGCACACTCGGCGCGCCTCGCCTCTTCCTCGGAGCTTCTCCTCCAGGCCGAACCTCCGTGGTGAAGCCACCTTAACTCTTTTACTCGTCCAGGCCGAGAAGAAAACTCCAACAAGACGCTGGGGACACTTGGTGGCCGCGCTCAGCTCTAATAAGAATAATCACCATCATACTAATAATAATATTCATAATATTCATCATCATACTAATAATAATGCTCATAATAATCATAATCATACTAATAATAATGCTCATAATAACCATTATCATACTAATAATGATGTTCATAATAATCAGTATCATACTAATAATATTATTCATAATAATCATCATCATACTAATAATAATGCTCATAATAACCATTATCATACTAATAATATTATTCATAATAATCATCGTCATACTAATAATAATGCTCATAATAAGCATCATTATACTACTAATAATGTTCACATTAAACATCATCATACTAATAATAATGCTCATAATAATCATTATCATACAAATAATAATGTTCATAAAAATCACTATAATACTCAATACTCAATAATGTTTATAATAATCATTATCATACTAATTAATGATGCTCATAATAATCATCATTATACTAATAATAACGTTCACAATAATCATCATCATACTTATAATAATGTTCATAATAACCATTATCATACTAATAATGATGTTAATAATAATCAGTATCTTACTAATAATATTATTAATAATAATCATCATTATACTAATAATAATGTTCATAATAATCATCATCATACTAATAATAATGCTCATAATAAGCATCATTATACTACTAATAATGTTCACAATAATCATCATCATACTACTAATAATGTTATAATAATCATCATCATACTAATAATAATGCTCATAATAATCATCATCATACTAATAATAATGTTCATAATAATCATTATCATACTAATAATAATGTTCACAATAATCATCATCATACTCATAATAATGTTCATAATAATCATTTTCATACTAATAATGATGCTCATAGTCATCATCATCATACTAATAATAATGCATCCCAATAATAATAATCCATTTTAGTATTCATCTTCCAATGATATCAATAATCAACGCATGAATAGCGATGCAGTAGCCGGCGGGGGATCGATCCGAACATCAATACCACGGCGAGTATCGGTATCGGGTCGATCCAACCGTGATAAGATGGACATTTTTTGGTTTTCGTGTGTTTATTTTGACATTTGAGTTGTGTTGTTATATTTTACCGATTGTAATATGATGAGGAAATATATGATAGTAATATTAATACGTAAAATATGATACAAATCTGTATTACGCAGAAACGTATGCATTTTGTTACTGCAGTTTTGTGAAAGAATTGCGTGTAGCAGAAGGGCAAAATGGCCGATCTTGTTAGCATTGTTGCTCTTGGTGTTTTGCTCGTTTAAAATGATCACATACAAACAAATGCACTCACCTTTATGAGCATGTAAGTTATGATAGGAATTATTTTGTAAATGTATGCTGATTGACGTTGAGGATGCCTCTCCGATGATGTGGTCTTTGTTTATTTTGTACTTTACGACAAAGTCACCTACTACAAGCCATTTTAGATTGTACACGAATATGTTTGCTCACTCAAATACAGATTTTGATTGCTTATAATCATCATCAGCGCATTCGAGGCAAAATTCTTCAGTGTTTGGTCAGTCATCATCTTGAGGCGCTTAATTGAGGTAAGGCATTCGTGCCACGCTGGCGGCCCTGAAATAAACACCACTCGTTTTACTTGGCGGGGGTGTTGCTGTTTAGATGCCTGCCCGAGACGCCGATGACCAAAGGATGAAAAGGGAAGTCATTCAAGGGATTAGCATGCATTTCTAAATCGGAAGCTAACCACACCGGAAAAAAACCTCCACACGAGGCAGGAGAGACACAGAGTTTGTTGGATGTTATTTTGTCTTGGATGTTTTTTCGTCTAGGATGTTATTTTGTCTTGGATGTTATTTTGTCTTGGATGTTTTTTTGTCTTGGATGTTATTTTGTCTTGGATGTTTTTTTGTGCGGGATGTTATTTTGTGTTGGATGTTATTTGTTATGGATGTTTTTTCGTCTAGGATGTTATTTTGTCTTGGATGTTTTTTTGTGTTGGATGTTATTTTGTGTGGGACGTTATTTTGTCTTGGATGTTATTTTGTCTTGGATGTTTTTTTGTGCTGGATGTTATTTTGTCTTGGATGTTATTTTGTGTTGGATGTTATTTTGTCTTGGATGTTATTTTGTGTTGGATGTTATTTTGTCTTGGATGTTATTTTGTGTTGGATGTTATTTGTGCCGGATGTTATTTTGTGTGGGATGTTATTTTGTCTTGGATGTTATTTTGTGTTGGATGTTATTTTGTCTTGGATGTTATTTTGTGTTGGATGTTATTTTGTCTTGGATGTTATTTTGTGTTGGATGTTATTTTGTCTTGGATGTTATTTTGTGTTGGATGTTATTTTGTCTTGGATGTTATTTTGTGTTGGATGTTATTTTGTCTTGGATGTTATTTTGTGTTGGATGTTATTTGTGCCGGATGTTATTTTGTGTGGGATGTTATTTTGTCTTGGATGTTTTTTTGTGTTGGATGTTATTTGTGCTGGATGTTATTTTGTGCTGGATGCTATTTTGTGCTGGATGTTATTTTGTCTTGGATGTTTTTTTGTGTTGGATGTTATTTGTGCTGGATGTTATTTTGTGCTGAATGCTATTTTGTCTTGGATGTTATTTTGTGTTGGATGTTATTTTGTGTAGGATTTTATTTTGTGCTGGATGTTATTTTGTGTTGGATGTTATTTTGTGTTGGATGTTATTTTGTGCTGGATGCTTTTTTGTGATGGATGTTATTTTGTGTTTGAGGTTATTTTGTGTTTGATGTTATTTTGTGTAGGATGTTATTTTGTCTTGGATGCTATTTTGTGCTGAATGCTATTTTGTCTTGGATGTTATTTTGTGATGGATGTTATTTTGTGTAGGATGTTTTTTTGTGTAGGATGTTATTTTGTCTTGGATGGTATTTTGTGTAGGATGTTATTTTGCTGGTTGTTATTTTAGTTGGATGTTGGAAGAATTTCGATCCATGTCTGACAACGAAATCAAAATGACACTGAAGTCCAAACTGTCGCTCTCCGGATGGAGACAGCATTAGAGAGAACAATGTCGCCCCCTGGTGTTGATTTTAATACATTCATTTTTATTCTTCTTATGTGTTAGTCGGCCAGCTTTTTTCCATCAACACAATCAAACGTTTTTTTGTTGAAATACACATCACATGTTTACTTCTTTTATTTTACCTAAAATATGGAACAGAAGGAGTTCATGTTATTACAATGTAAATATTGATTAAGATGTCATCTCCCATCCATTATCCAGTGGTGTGAAAAAGTGTCTGCATGTTTGAAATCATGAAAGAATTGTAAATATTAGTCAATGACAACACAACTCAACACAACATGCAGTTTTTACATGACACGTTTTATTATGAAGGGAGCAAAAAGCAGTGCTACATGGTCTTGTGTGAAAAGCTAAAAAGTGTTTGGGTCACCCTTAGCAGCAAGCCTCTCTGATCCACTTGCAAGGAGTCTCTTACAGCGCCGGGCAGGACATTTTGCAGAATTGTTGTCATTCAGTCACATTGGAGGCTTTTCCAGCATGAAGCCCCTTTTGAAGGTCATGCCACAGCATCTCAATAGGGTTCAGGTCAGACTCCAAAGGCTTCATCCATTCAGAGGTGGACTTGCTGGTGCGTTTAGGATCATAGTCCTGCTGCACAACCCAAGTTGGATTCAGCTTGAGGTCCCCAACAGATGGCCCGACTTTCTCCTTCAGGATTTTTTCATGCTTCCATTTATCACCGCAAGTCCTCCAGATGCTGAAGCTGCAAAACAGCCCCGACCGTCACACTACCACCGCCACATTTTATTCTTAGTATGATTGTTTTTTTAAATGCAGCATTTAATATATATATGTATTTGCCCACACTGTATATATATTTATAGAATTGAAAAGGTGGACTAAGTATACACATCTTTGTCAATGTAGGGATCATCAGTGACAATGCTCTGTGTGACTGGTTGAACCTTGCCAATGGTAATGGTTGAACTGGATTGGAACATGCATGGAAATGGCATAGGAATACATCACTTAGTACAACGGACAGTTCCACATGTCCAAAAGGAGCAGGAAGAAGCAAAGCTTATTAGGATCTCCCCTATTTCCATACATTTGTACACTTCCTGCACTTCCTAAGTTAGAATGCATAAGTGAGGTCATGTGACATGTGTTACATAGTAGTCCTTGTCACGGTAAATCAATTATATCGCCGTCCTGATGAATGATATTCATAATAAATAATAATAGTGATGAGTGGTATATAAACAATTATAACACAACGTTGTTGTAGTACAGACAATGTTCTCACTAGGATGAAAAGTTCCTAGTACAAGTACAAGGTGATAGTACCCAACATAGCATTGAACATGTACTCTCCAAGGAATGAAGTAATACGGCCTTGGATGTACACAATATTTCCTTGTATTTTGTAAACATCAATGTTTCGTTGTAGAGCGTCCTTTTACTTCTTTACTTCATCCCTGCCATAGTTTGATTCCACATACCAAGTACTAAAGGTTTTTAGTGTTCTTCTTGCATATTTGTGTTTTAGGTTTGCTTTATTCCCAAGATCATATTTCTGCTTGTTGTTTGCTTTATGCATGTAAATATCCATGGTGCTGAAACGAGCCGGCGATTACACTCACACAAAAACAAAAGACAATAATACCAATGGAGCATTCAAAACTCCGCAACGTTTGGAATTTGAGATTTTTTTTCTATGCCAAAAAAAAAATATCACTCACCATAAATCTGACATAATTTATAAAACATTATGATGCAGGTAAAACATGCAGCACACACCTATCACTGCTTTTTTTTACGTTTATGCTTTACTGACAATGTTTTTTCATCGGGGGTTGAAATTCCCTACTTTGTTTGTCAGTCCTTGAATGCACCACCTCTGTGAGAGTCAAAAGTGAAACCTTGGTTGACCCAAACCCAATCATTTTTTCCATAAGAAATCCATTTCATTTTTTTCCAAAAACAAATCATATTTCTTATATTTTACATTTATACTTTGACGTGGAGAAAACTACGGAGGCCCAGAGGGGACATGGAGAAAAAAAACAGAGATAACTGGGTGATGGGTTAAGGTAACTTTCGAAACAATGTGAAGCTTAGAGACACACCCGGTCAGAGCTTTTCTTCCGTGTAGCGAAAATGTTTCATCGAATTTCCTTCTCCAGCATTTGCTCATCCCTTTCCACACAACAGTAGAGAGGAATACAGTTGGGATACAGTACACTAGAGAGGAATACAGTTGGAATACAGTTGGAATACAGTTCACTTTAGAGGAATACAGTTGGAATACAGTACACTAGAGAGGAATACAGTTGGAATACAGTTGGAATACAGTTCACTTTAGAGGAATACAGTTGGAATACAGTACACTTTAGAGGAATACAGTTGGAATACAGTACACTAGAGAGGAATACAGTTGGAATACAGTTGGAATACAGTTCACTTTAGAGGAATACAGTTGG
>QODF01000385.1:21082-46875 GCA_024372805.1 Oostethus manadensis
TATATATATATACTATTAATAATAATACAAATAAACGAGTTGACCGAGTGAGTCGTACGTGAAAAGGAGGTTTGATCCTTTTTTACAGGGTTAATATTTTCATACAAATACAATCAGAGTAACAGTTGAGGAGTTATTGACATGTTCCCTGGTGTGCTTGTTGAATTTAGCTAGCAGTAGCAGGGGTGATTAAGCGAATGAGTTAACAGAGACGAGTACCCGTGAGTCCCGATTCAGTAAACCCATCAACGTTCTGGAGGGCACTTCGCACCGAAGACGCAAGTCCGTGCACATGCACGCGTGCGTTACATCAACCCCCACCTCGCGCCAAAAAAAGACTGGCAATAATCCACGCGACCAGGAAAAGTGCAGAAATACAGCAGAAGAGAAGTGAAGAAGTGTGAGTGGAGGTCCAGCATGGTGCGAGCATGCCCTCAAACAATCTCCCTGGCCAGCAATAAAAGCTCGTGAAAAAGTAATGACGGACTAATTGGTGACACGGTACGCTTGTGCGGTGAGGACAAATGATAGACAGTAAATGTCATCCGTTGTGTAGAACATCGGCGCGGTAGACTAAACCACCATCTCCCTTTGGGACGCCATCCACAGGCTGTCAGAGTTGGCTTGGGCTATTTTTTCACTTGTTAATGCCATCACTCTAACACAGCTCAATAAGCAATCTGTGTATCTCAGCTCGGCCCCTGGCGCTGCCACCCCGCCCCCGGGTCCGTTGCCTCCTTGGCTGGCCCTCCACACTCCCAGCATCCGAGCCTCGCAGCTCCGGCAAACACAAACCTGCATTTCCCAAGCCTCCCCAGACCGCAGACCAATCTGTGTGCTCATATTCCTCTTAGCCTGAACTGATTTGTTCTCCGTCCAAAGCTCCGGCCTTTCGCCCCACGGGTTAGGCGAGGCGCCCTCCGCCACAATCCGCCCACTCGTCCCTCCCTCGCTCTTAGAGAGAATAAAAGATTTAGCTCAGGGCCTGGTGTACCACAGAACTGGTGGGAATGAGTTACTAGCAGCGAAGTCAGTCAGGCCTATCGCTGACCACGTATCTGAAGATAAGGAGACTAGAATCCACAAGGTCAGTTTCTTACTCCTCAGTGTAGACGCCTGCGAAGCGCATCGTTAATAATTGTGTTTTCTGCTGCAGATCATATCTATCGTCCTCACGCGTCATTCTTTTGACGAGCGATGAACATACACACGTCCCGTTTGTACCCTCGGCCCGCACGGGAGTTTGAGGAAGCGCCGGCGACTGCAGGGACACAAGCAGGAATAAACATGGAGCAGGAATGGGGAAAAAAAAGGGTATTTTGATACTTGTATGGACTGTCGCTGTGATTGGAATTGCCCCGGATTAAGTAGACCGGAACAGTGCAGGCCATGTTTTATCGTCATATGCAGTGGTACCTTGGAATACCGGTGTCCCAACCAAAGAGTGTCTTTTAGAGGCCGGCCGTCTCTTTGCTGCTGAGTTTTGCTTGGAACCGCAAGCTTAAACGTTGTGTTACGAGAGGCTTTTTAGTGTGACGACCATGGCTGGAGTCCACAATGGCTGGGAATAGCATTAGCTTTGCGAGCTAGACTAGCTAGTAGAACTATCTAGCCACTGGCAAAGATTATAACGCCTCAGTAAGGCCAATCTAATTGATTTGGTTCGTTGAGTTTTGTGCAAAACTATGACAGGAACAGCGTCAAATGAAAAGGACAAAATGAATACACATCTACCGTCCACCAGTCCGAGCCTGCAGGACCACTGTGTCTTTCAGAGAAATGCATATGAAGTGCAATGCAAATATGCATAAAAGCACTACATAATCTTACCGCATGCCTTGCGATTGACTGGCGACCAGTCCAGGGTGTACCGCGCCTCTCGCCCAAAGTCTGCTGGGATAGGCTCCAGCATCCCCGTGACCCTAATGAGGATAAGCGGCATAGAAAATGAATGAATGAATGAATGCTCTTACCGCAATGCTTTCCCGCAGAGTATCAGCATTTGGAAGCAAATGTGAAGTGAAAGGAAAAGGGTAAAAATACAGTATGTAGTGTACATGCGCATGGGAGAACTGCGTGTGTTCGTGGACAGTCAAAGTCACCACTCACCACTGGGTGATATCAGACTGTATATTGTTTTTGGGATAAAATAATGGCCCACACACATTTACAAAATTGATCTCTTTACGTTCAGTTTGATGTAGCTATCATCGTAGTGTCAAATCGTTTACATCCCTACTTATTATGGGTAAAAACACATTCTATCTGGATTAATTATGAGTTAACTATAGACAAAATGGCACTAATCGCGATTAAATATTTTTAATCGATTGACAGCCCTAGTTTTTTTGCATACTGACCAAATGCAGCGCCTGCCACCGGCATGATCAGAGTTGAGAAAAGACAGAAATGTCCTTTTATTCGTCAGTGTTAAGTAAGCAACCGGCACAAATTCGGCGGAACAGCCAAGAGTGACTTTTAGCGGAGACACAAAGCCAAACAGTAGAACCCCGACACCCACGCCAAGGTTATCATCGGAGGCTAATGCATTGGCAAACCACAGCAGCTTTGCAACGTTTACGTCTGGAAAGGTTCTGTGTGTGTGTGTGTTTGGCATTCAAAGCACCGACCCAAACACAAACGCCTTCAACCGCCGGGGGCCTGCTCGTCCCTTTGGCGGGTTTTCGGATGCTCGAGCGTATCTTTGTTTATCCACGTATTGTTGCATTCAAAGTCCAGACATTGGATCGGTTCTGCAACCGTGTTTTGTGTGTAGTTCACTACATCCCCAAACCTCACCATCGCCAACATACAGCTTGCTTTTTCACCGTTTTGCAGCCTCGAAACTCTGGCAGGCAATTAGGGGACGCGGTGGGTGTCCATGAAGCGAGAACATTTGCTTGCTGATATTAGAGCTAATCAGCCCAAACTCTGCTCCCCCGAGACAGAGAGGGAGACGCCGAGGTATCGTTTTGGTTTCGCTGTCACTCCGCGCGGCATCTCGCGAGTCGTGGCGGAGTAATCCTTCTCTCTCCATTTGTCTTACATCTGCCTCTTGGAGGCGACCCAGTGAAGCCGACGGGCCACTTGGGACTTAGAATCACACAATCATAGATCATATTCCATCTAACACGTTGATCATTTCCATAATTTGGAAGCTGAAAGAAATTCATGTGTCGTGGTCGGGTCCAGAACCAATTAACGGCTACAGGTGTAGATTGGAACCACGCTACAGTTCTGGTCGACGGCCAGCAGCCAACGCAGGAAGTTCCGTACAGTAAGCGGAAGTAAAAAAAAACGTATACTACGTATATTCATTCATTCATGCTCTATACCGCTTATCCTCATTAGGGTTACGGGGATGCTGGAGCCTATCCCAGCTGGCTTTGGGCGAGAGGCGGGGTGCAGACTTTGGGCGACTTTGTACACCCTGGAGTGGTCGCCAGCCAATCGCAGGGCACATACAGACAAACAAACATTCACACTCTAAAGGACAATTTAGAGTGGCCAATGAAGCTAACATGCATGTTTTTGGAATGTGGGAGGAAAGCGGAGCTCCCGGAGAAAACCCACACAGAGATGCCCGACGGAGATTCGAACCCAGAACCTCCTGACTGTGAGGCCAACATGCTACCCATACATCCACCGTGCGGGCCCTACGTATATTCATTTTCTCTTACTATGTTTACTATATTGGGTGTAAAAGTGACTATAGGGGTGTTATTTCATGTCTAGAGGACTCAAATAATGTTACCCACTCATGAATGAGAAATCCTACTTTCTATCAGCTGCAATCGCGAGAACCGATGACTTTCCACCCTGGACCTTCTCAGCGCAGCGTAAATGCATGCGCCTCAGCGTGTGCGCATGTGCGAACGTGCACGGGCATGCCGGGTGGTTGCCACAAATGCAACAGTCAACAAGGGGGGCGATCCATCAGCTGTCAGGCCCGCTGTGAAGTTTTAATTAATTACACGTAGGGAGACAAGGTCGACATTGCACACGGCAGTGGGCTGCTGGCCTTGGTGCTCCACGGAGGATCAATAAGGCTTCACACGCTGCACGACTTCTACACAAAGTTGTTAAGGAAGTGGCCCGGGCCTGTCGTGTCTTCTCATTTCTTCCTGACGTTTTTGAGGATATCGTTTGCAGCGTCGTACACCACGCGCGGCCTGCAGATCACGAAGACGCACTCTCTCACGGATCAGCACCTTTCTTTGACTTTATTATCAAGTGCGAGAGAAAGCAAACAATGCAGACGGCGTGCCACAGGGCGCTTGGCAAACACCAAGAGAGGGCGAGATGGAAAGCAGCGTCTGCAGGGGCAATGCATTATTCATCCTAATAAAGCACACAGCTCATTGATTTCTTGGGGAAAAAAAAATCATTCTTATGCTTGGATCTGCAAGACAAAGACAGTATTACTCACCACGTGTCACCGTCTCCTTGCATAGAACTCGAAAAGCCTCGAAAGCTGGAATTTACAGTATGCAAAAAGTACTTGACTTGTTTTGAATATACTACTACTTAATGGACTACCATACTCCTAATATGCTACACGACAGGAGCTGTCGTGTAGCCGGTGTTGGGGTACTGGCTGGGTAAGAAACCCACAACGGGTAGGGCCCTCGGATTTCCGCGTGAATGGAATCGCGGAATCGGCCAATTAAAGCGGAATTTACCATTAAATCCAAAATCTCGCACAAACTGACGTCATGTGAACAAAACGCTGTCATCGGGGGGAGAAGGAACGTTCGTGCGTGGAATTATATACCCGGCGGACGGCTCAATCGTGGCGGAATCTCCTTGCAAACACTAGACCGCCCGGTCCAGTGTTGAAACGATGATAGGCACCGGCAAACGTTGGCGGAACTCTGTGAATGGAAGCTAGCATGCCTGTCAGCCAAGCGTCGCTTCCCGGGGACTGTCCATCGATGGATTGCATCAGTATTTGTACGTTTTTTGCACCTAATTAACGGAACTTCCAGTCGCTAAGCCACTGGGAAAAATAAGTGAAAAAATAAAAAAATGGAATTCTGAAAAAATCTAATGGAGAAACGGGGACTGGAAGAACAACACGGCTGTAGGAAGAAAGATGACACTGGGAGTTGGACTTGGGAATGGCACAACTTACTACTCGCCGAAGGCAGAGTTCTGCCTGTTTCCTGAAAAAGTGCAAAGTTTTATAACTGTGGTCCAAATGAATCCTTTCCGAGCATAAAGTAGCTGAATGAAGCGGAAATAAACATGTCAGGCATTCAGAAGACTCCTTCAAGGTGCGCTGAAGTGTGTAGTGTTCTACACTGGTCACTCGGTGGCAGTGACGGTGCTGTGATGTTGGGTGGGACACACAAGCACCAGACTCCGTTGCCGAAACAACAGGCTGTAATACGCGGGCGCGAAGGATCGCAGAACTGGCACGACAGTCCCTAGCCCGAGCTGCCGTTGCAAACATAACCCACGCCGAGCTAGAACCCAGGTCTGAACCCCTGGTGTCCCGTCCTGTCCCGTTGCTGTACATCCAAGGCCCGTTGCTCCCCACCCTGCAAGCCTGCAGGAGAAACTTTGTTTCTTCTCTGTCAAAATTGACAGATCCGGTTAGACGTTTGGCCCTGCGGGGACTCGCGAAGTCCAAAACGCACCAAAGCGAGGAGAGCCAGGGGGCGTCTCTCAAATGTCTGTCTATTTATTGCAGGCAAAATATCAACACACACACTTTCCAAGCACTCACAAAAAGCGCATGTGCCTCGGCGCTCACGCCAGCCTGCTGAGGTGAATCAAAACTGCATTTGAACTTTGCCGGAGTGATTCTTTGAACCCCTTGGGGTCTGAAGTGGAGAGATACATTAGTCCTTCTCCACTTCTTTACACGGCCCCCAGGCTTCCATGAAACGTAACTCAAGCCGTCCGCGGCCAAACATACCCGACTCTGATCCCAATACCTCATTTTGCACTGCTTACCCAGCAAGCCCCGGGGCAGTCAATGCCTGCTTCTTCTGGTTCTTCTGTGGGTTGGTCCTCAGGTGGGTGTAATTCCCCGGCCAGCGGTGACTTCTGAAAGTGGTGTAGGAGGTGAAGTTGTAGGTGGAGAGTAAATGTCACTGGGGGATTGAGAATATATCAGGAAAGTGCTCACAGTTGGAGATGCGAACTGCGCTCTGAATAGACGGAGCTGAAAATCAAACCATTTGAGGGGGAACAAGATGGGAGGCTTCAGATTGGCGGTCCTACACCAGTCATAAGCAGGCAAGCTTAACCGCATGATTGACAGCTGCAGCCGCCCTTTTGGCAGACCCCACAGTATGTCGCTGATTATACAGTACATACAAGATAACCATAACCATCGGGGATCAAGAAAAAAGAAAGATAAAGTATTGACCAAAGCACCACCCCAAATCCAAGGACTTCATACTTATTTTGGAATAATAATCCATTTTATTAAAGAAAAATAAAAGAAAAAGGATTTTATTGACCAAGGCACCACCCTACATTCAAATACTGAATAATCATTTATGAAAAATAATCCATTTTATCAAAAGAAAAATCCTTTTATTGACCAAGGCACCACCCCCTGACAGGGACTGAAATTTTTTTTATGAATAATAATCAATTTTTTTTTAAAGAAATAGGATTTTATTGACTGAGGCACCACCCCCTGACAGGGACTGAATAATTATTTATGAATAATAATCAATTTTTTTTAAAGAAAAATGATTTTATTGACCAAGGCACCACCCCCTGACAGGGACTGAAATTTTTTTTATGAAAAATAATCAATTTTTTTTTAAAGAAAAAGGATTTTATTGACTGAGGCACCACCCCCTGACAGGGACTGAATAATTATTTATGAATAATAATCAATTTTTTTTAAAGAAAAATGATTTTATTGACCAAGGCACCACCCCCTGACAGGGACTGAAATTTTTTTTATGAAAAATAATCAATTTTTTTTTAAAGAAAAAGGATTTTATTGACCAAGGCACCACCCTACATTCAAAGAATGAATAATTATTTATGAAAAATAATCCATTTTATTAAAAGAAAAATGATTTTATTGACCAAGGCACCACCTCCTGACTGGGACTGAATAATTATTTATGAAAATAATCAATTTTATTTAAAAAAAAATGATTTTATTGACCAAAGCATCACCCTACATTCAAATACTGAATAATTATTTATGAAAAATAATAAATTTTATTAAAAGAAAAATGATTTTATTGACTGAGGCACCACCTCCTGACTGGGACTGAATAATTATTTATGAAAAATAATCCATTTTATTAAAAGAAAAATGATTTTATTGACCAAGGCACCACCTCCTGACTGGGACTGAATAATTATTTATGAAAAATAATCAATTTATTTAAAGAAAAATGATTTTATTGACCAAGGCACCACCTCCTGATTTCACACTTATGATTTACGGACATCCCAAATAATGGTGAAACATGTCATTAGTCATTGAAAGTTTATTTTGAAAAGTATCCCTGTTGTCCTTCGGCGTGAATGTGTTACATAAACGTACGTCTCCTTGCTCGGATGGGGGAACACTACTTTGCTTTTAAAGATGCTGCCACTGCAAACCATTTATCGACAACATCCAAAGGGTTCCTATACTTAAGTAGCACCACCGTTATCGACTCATTAACCAGCCCGAGGGACTGCATCCGGTCGGCATTCCAGTTAGTTGGCCGTGTACAATCAGGACTTTCTTCGAAGGGGTTGCATTGTACCTCAGCTCTTTCTAGCGTCAAGGTAGAAAAAGCACTTATCAATCATCCATTCATGCAGAGCTGGACACTATGATGGAACGGCGGGAAAGATAAGCCGACGGCACATAAAGACGCTGCAGCGCCTGCTGATTTGGGAGTGATGGGAAAGCAGGGAAGTGAACCTTCAACCTTGTAGTTGAGAGAGGACCTGTCTTCTAATTGTTCAACCTGATCAAGCTGCCCAGTGACCTTGTCTAATGTCTAGCTATTACTTGTCTGACCTTCAGGCCCACTGGTCCCACCATTAGATGTGGCCCGTTGGGCTACACTACTCATTTACGGTTGGAGTGGATGTTCTGTACGACCACATCCAGGAGCAAAATAAGCCTTGCAGGGCTTTGGTTGTGCCTTGGAATCTCCGCTCGTACTTCTCATACTTTAAATGAGTCTAATAAGTTTTTCATCATAATAATCACAACAGCTGAAAAATCGTAGAAGGCGGATTTGTAGGGGGAGGAAGGAGCACCGCATGTGTGAAAAGTAGAAATTTTTTAAGTTACTCGTGGCTGTCACGGCCATTTTTTTATTTGTATTGTTTGGATTTCCGAAGTAGCCGATTGACACACAATTCCAAAGAGATTCCAATTGAATTAAAAAATAAGCGCAATATATTTTACCCACCCTCACTTACGGTCATGAGTTATGGGTCATGACCGTAAGAACGAGTTTCCTCCGTAGGGTGGCTGGACTCACCCTAAGAGATAGGGTGAGGAGCTCGGCCATCCGGGAGGAGCTCAGAGTAGAGCCGCTGCTCCTTCACATCGAGAGGAGCCAGTTGAGGTGGCTCGGGCATCTAGTCCGGATGCCTCCCGGGGGCCTTCTCCCGACTGGGCATGCCCGAAACACCTCACCGGGAAGACCTAGGACACGCTGGAGGGACTATGTCTCACAGCCTGCCTGGGAACGCCTCGGTGTCCTCCCGGTGAAGCTGGAAGAGGTCGCCGGGGACCGGGAAGTCTGGACGTCCCTACTGAAGCTGCTGCCCCCGCGACCTGGACCTGGATAAGCGGAGGAGAATGGATGGATGGATGGGATACTTGACCGCAGTGCTGGACTCTTATCACCAACGATGAAGATCAAGGAAAAAATCCCAGAGTGCAGGAGTACACAGTGTCTAAAAAGCGCTTGAAAGTGAAACTTAAGCTTGTGTGCCTGGAAAGTCAAAGTTCATTTGTGTGAAAGTGAGAGTAAGGAGGCAATGCATCTATTTATGTCTCCCAGTATGTTTCCCATGGGTCATATCTGAGTGTTGTGCAACTCTGATTGTGCTATTTGAGTGTGTGTGTTGCGCAAAGGCTGAATGTGCGTATTGGAAAGGCCTCAATAGACTATAAATAAATGACTATGATATCTAACATGCCTTTTCCCCATCGGTTGGTGATGCTCTTCCTTACTCTTCTTTTTCTCTTCTGAGTGACGCGAGTCCTCATGTAAGGTACTTTCAGATAAAAACAAAGTATCCTTGTTAGCTTCTAATGATGTCATATGCGTCCGAACCAGCTTATTTAAAAAGAAAAGCGATCCAGATTGGAAATCAAGACAGCAAACGTGATTGCTATTTAAATCAATCAGTCTTCTTTTGATCTTAAGGGCAAATTTTCTCAATCATCCAGCATAATCACACGCTGATTGTTATTGGACTCTCATGTATGCGTCATGATATGAAATCGCAATCAAAGTGCACAGAACTGCTGCGTTGTAACAACAAGAGGAGCAGCAAGTATGGTTGGCCAGTGATGTCCATTCTGGTATTGATCCAAAAGGAAGGCAATACCGATTCTCGGTTAATCGAGAGCTTTGCCTTTTGGCTCAGCTCTCTTTTCACCACGACAGATCGGTGCAGAGTCCGCATCACTGCAGTCGCCGCACCAATCCGCCTGTCCATCTCACGTTCCATCCTTCCATCACTTGTGAACAAGACCTCGAGGTACTTAAACTCCTCCACTTGAGGCAGGACCTCATCCCCGACCCGGAGATGGCACTCCACCCTTTCCAAGTCCTCCAAGTCCACAAAACACATGTAGAATGGTTGGGCAAACTCCCATGCACCCTCAAGGACCCTGCCGAGAGTATAGAGCTGGTCCACAGTTCCACGGCCAGGACGAAAACCACACTGCTCCTCCTGAATCCGAGATTCGACTATCCGGCGGATCCTCCTCTCCAGAACCCCTGAATAGACCTTACCGGGGAGGCTGAGGAGTGTGATCCCACGATAGTTAGAACACACCCTCTGGTCCCCCTTCTTGAAAAGCGGGACCACCACCCCGGTCTGTATTCTGTATTGCCCATACAAATACTAATGGCGACTATGAGAACAATAAGTTGACATTTTAAAAGATCCTTCAATGATTTTGTGATTTGGCCTTTAGGCTTAGGTCGCAACCGGATGTTCAACTCTGGGGCTGTACGATTTGTGGCGTTCCTCAAATCACTGCACTTTTCTTTTTGTTTTGCTCATTAAGAACGTAGTTGTGGTGATCATGGAGGAGTAAGACCAGCACACACCCAACCTGCAATCTGTAGGTGGGTCTTTCATAGGTACTGTACAGGGTGCAACTACGCACGAGTTGTTAGTGATTTCCGTACATCACTTCCTCCATTCCCAGATTCTGCAAAGTCACGTGCTGTGATATGTACTTGTTTTTGTCAGTATATGATCATAAATGGTCAATAATCATATGTAATATGTTGGAGGTTGTTTTTTAAAAGACTTCCCCTGCATGTAGATGGTCTTTACTCACCAACCGTGACCTCGTGCTACACATGTGCATGTCATATGTATATAATAATATGCTTAATCATGATAATATGGAATTTAATTTAAATATATACTTACATATATATTACAGTAGACAATGTAGCCACAACGGGGCACAAGCCAGTGTTTTATGGTCCCAAGCCCGGATAAATACAGAGGGTTGTGTCATCCGACGTAAAACTTTGCCAAACCAGAACATGCGAATCAAACAAATGACTTCCATACCGGATCGGACGTGGACCGGGTTAACAACGCCCGACACCGGTGCTGTTCACCGACAGGGTGCCAGTGGAAACTGGATCACTGTTGGTGGAAGAAGGAGAGGAGGAAGGTGTGTCCGTAGGAGGAGCGAGAAGAGGAATGCTAAGAGTCTAGAACTAGGAGTTGGGACTTTGAATGTTGGAACTATGACAGGAAAAGGTAGAGAATTAGTTGACATGATGCAGAAGAGGAAGGTAGACATATTGTGTGTCCAGGAGACCAGGTGGAAAGGTAGCAATGCTGGAAGCTTAGGAGCAGGGTTGAAGCTGTTCTATCATGGTGTAGATAGGAAGAGAAATGGAGTAGGGGTGATTTTGAAGGAGGAGTTTGCTAGCAACGTCCTGGAGGTAAAAAGAGTGTCAGAGTGATGAGCCTGAAGCTAGAAATTGAAGGTGTGATGGTAAATGTTGTTAGTGGGTATGCTCCACACGTAGGATGTGAGATGGAGGAGAAAGATAAATTCTGGTCAGACCTGGATGAAGTGATGCGGAACATCCCTAGAAGTGAGAGAGTTGTCATCAGTGCAGACTTCAGTGGACATGTTGGTGCAGGAAACAGAGATGATGAGGAGGTGATGGCCAAGTTTAGTTTCCAGGAGAGGAACGCAGAAGGACAGATGGTGGTTGACTTTGCAAAAAGGATGAAAATGGCTGTAGTGAATACTTTCTTCCAGAAGAGACAGGAACATAGGGTGACCTATAAGAGTGGAGGTAGGAGCACACAGGTAGAATACATCTTGTGTAGAAGGTGTAACCTGAAGGAGGTCAGTGACTGCAAAGCAGTGGTAGGTGAAAGTGTAGCCAGACAGCATAGGATGGTGGTGTGTAGGATGACTAGTGGTGAGAAAGATGAAGAGGGTAAAGGCAGAGCAGAGGATGAAATGGTGGAAGCTGAAAAAAGAGGAGTGTTGCGTGACTTTTAGGAAGGAGTTGAAAAAGGCTATGGGTGGCCAGGAAGTCGTTCCAGATGACTGGACAACTACAGCTACTGTGATCAGGGAGACAGGTAGGAGAGTACTTGGTGTGTCATCTGGAAGGAAAGTAGATAAAGAGACCTGGTGGTGAAATGAGAAGGTGCAGGAGTGTATACAGAGTAAGAGGTTAGCTAAGAAGAAGTGGGACACTGAGAGGACTGAAGAGAGTAGACAAGAGTACAGAGAGATGCAGCGTAAGGTGAAAGTAAAGGTGGCAAAGGCCAAACAAGGGACTTATGATGACTTGTAGGTTGGACAGCAAGGAGGGAGAGAAAGATCTATACAGGTTGGCAAGGCAGAGGGACAGAGATGGGAAGGACGTACAGCAGGTTAGGGTGATGAAGGATAAGGATGGAAGGGTATTGACAGGTGCCAGTAGTGTCATGGGAAGATGGAAAGAGTACTTTGAAGAGTTACCCATATTGACCACTAGGGGTGGCTAGATTATGACAAAGAGTATTCATACGAAGGACCACTAGGGGGAGACATAGATAAATTAATGGGTTAAAACACAACAATCAAGGAACAGAGAACAGTCCTAACAGTCTACCGTGCTTAGGCTACACTATCGCTTTAAGTTGGTAACCATACAACACAAGTAGTAGTAACTCATGTAAAAGTACATATTTAGTCAGCCGGAGAAAACCCACGCACGCACGGGGAGAGCATGCAAACTTCACACAGTGATGCCCACTGGAGATTCGAACCCTGAACCTCCTGACTGTAAGGCCAACATGCCACCCACTCAGCCAGAAATACAACCAAGTCTCTTTAAATGTGGACGCTGCATTCATGAGCCACTTTGCATATACTTGCAATCGCTCGCTGTTTGAATCTCCGGCCGGGGTGAAGCGCCCCCTGGTGGTGGCCAAAGCCGTGGCCATTGCAGTGGTCTGTGGCGGATGGCGTGGTGTAATGGTTAAACATGATTGAAAATGAGGCATAAAGACAGGATTAAAATATTGTAAGGATAGAAAAAGAAAGAGTAATGGAATTACTGCACAAGTAAAGTAATACAGTCAGGTAAATCCCAGTAAAAAGGTCCCGCCATTTCTAACCACTGTTTGAATGGCTGGCCACGGCAAGCGCCCCCTGGTAGGGGCCAATGCCATAGCCATTGCAGTGGTTAACCATTGGCCATAAAATGAGCTCGCCCTTGTTGCCGCATTGACCATTCATGGCGAAATGAAGGCGTGGGAGGGGCTTAACTTGAGGCGGACTAGTGTATGCACACTTCTGTTCAAGGTGGAATCCATGAACCACACATTGCGTGAATGTGTGCCTACATCACGCCCATACACACATTCTGGGTTTCCGGCATATGCAGACTTTTACTTTGTCTTCCACGCATACTTTAATTAGAGAGGTCCCAGGGCAGTCTGGATCATCTTCCCCTGAACCGCGTCCTCCCGTCTTGTCCAAGCCCCCCCCTCATGTTTCATCCCTACGACCCTACATGATCTTGTCTTCTCTACTACTGAACCGTGCACCGCCTTTTCTTCCCTCTGATGTTCACTGGTGGAGTTGGAAAGGATGTTTGGGCCTGCCCACTCCCGCAAGGCTCCTGTGACGCGACCTCGCCTCTGCCTTCTGGACATCTTCCTCCTCACTTCAATGCCATCTTTGGCCTCCAGTTGCATGTTCATTTCTAACATAGGATTTCTACCCCACCACTTTTGGTCATTTCTCTACGCCAGCTACAAAGGGGGTGCCCATTCTCATACTCCCTGTTTTGTGGGTGCGCAGGCGTTACAGGCGAGACCACGGGGCTTTCGAGTGGCACTGATTACTAATTGCGTTCACCTGCATCGCCGCTCCACTCCCACCTCCCTGCAGGGTTCAGATACTCAATCCAGGATGGTGCAGGTTAGGGTGACATCACTGACGTCGGGAGAACCAGCTGCACCGTCACATACTCTTTCATGTGAGCTGTTTAGGGAGAATATGAAGGTCATGGTTGAACGTGTCTCAATGTAAAGTGCTTCAATTGCGCACTGAAGATTCCAAGCCGGCTCTTTCATGTCTTGAATTATGGAGAAAAATAAGTTTGTTTGTCAAGAAGTTCACCGCATATCCGTCATGCAGTTTTGTTGCGCTGCTGGTTGGATGAGCGGTCCTTTACATGTAATTAGAAGGTTTTCCTTGATGTTCAAAGAGCATAAAACATGCACGCTTTGAGGGGGGAAATGGAATAACAACTTTGCTGTAACTACAAATGAAAAGAAAACGCAAAAAAATCAAATGTTTGTCAGACATGTTTAATGCGCATGAGCGTCTTTATGATTTTAACGAGCTTCTATTCTATTGAAACTTTTCCACACCAACCGAGGTGTCGGATTTCCCATTTCTGCTTTGACGCCAGTCTCGCCAATTTCCCCTCATGACTTGACGAGAATTGGAGTGCGATCAAAACCAAAACTCATTTGAGATTCATTCATGCCGTCCTCGATCCAATCAGCAGTCACCTTGGCGCCCGTACCCCTAAAAGAGCCGCCAGCGCCGCTGGTGCTTGTGTATCAGTCATTTACTTACGCTCTCGTTGGCGTAGTTATTCACGAATAACCTCAATCATTCTGTCCTGTATCCTTTACCGCCCACTGCATCATTGGCTGATAAACTGGAATTTGGTTGTCAAAGCCCCCCGACCACCCCTCATTGGCGCTGATCAAGAGCCAATTGTGTCCCGGACAAATATTGGTATTGCCCCCCTCTGTCTGCCAATCCTGTCAATTCCACCTTGACTGCTCCGTTCCCGAGCCCCGTCACAGCTCACTGTCCCGCAATCGACTTTGCAGATTTACTGTCTAACAGCTCCTAATGACAAAGAGAGTCCCCGGGTCCCCACTGGGAGCATGCCGTGCCAATGCATTCAAGGTTATTGGGGAGTATAAAGCGGGGATTTGTTGGAACAATGCTTTTATTGAATGAGTGTAAAACCATGCACATGGTACATAAAGATGCCAAGTCTGAAGTTCTAGGACTGATTAAGACATCAAATAGCAGCTTTGATCCACGGTACATGAAGAGATGAAGCTCACAATGGAAGACGAGGTTTTTATGATGGTTCTGTGTGACATATTGAATACAAAGACAGTTGCCGAGCACAGGATCGTGCCTCGTTTGCTTGGAAATATGTTTTTTCCGACTCAAAGCATCTCAATGACCCCCATCTGTTTCCCCAACGAGGCTTGGGAAAGCCTATCACCCCCTGGACAGCCGTTTTCCGACCCCCCCATTACACTCCAAACAGGAAGAAAAGGAGTTGGACTGTAACTGCTGAAGCTGTTGGTGCTGAAGGACTCAGCCAGCAGGATGAAATGCACCTGAAGGACGTGACGCAAACACATGGCCAAACATCCCGTGGTTGACTCGTTTTTTGTACAAAGCCTTACTGTACATCCCGTTCTTGCAGTTCTTTAGGATCTCCAAGCTGGCCTGAACACGTCTGAGGCTATTTCTTCTCGAGCCTTTCTTCCCGGTTGCTCTCGGAGAAGTAGTCAGTAATCGACACCCGTCTGTTTATACGTCTACACTCCTTATCAGACGTGTAAACCAGTTGAAAAAATGCGGGGATTTACTTTTTGCACTGTTGGATTTGAAGGAGGTTCTAAGTAGAACTTCAAATGCAAACAGAATCCAATTCACTTTATAAAAAAAAAAAATTTTTTTTTTTTATAAAGTGAATTGGCCGTTTGACGCCCCTGCACAACCTGAAGCTCCCTTGTCCCATTGAAGGATCTTGGCGGCGTCGTGTGGAAAACATCTCAAGTGGGATCTTCTTGTCATGCCAGTAACGTTGAAAGCCATTAGGACCGTCAAGCGAGAAGAAAACTTTCTTCCACCAAGTCCCACGTTCAATGTCCCACGTTTGCTGCTCTCCTGCAAATTCCAGTATTGTGAAGTTAAAGGAAATGAGGCCTTTGAAGAGTCTTCTTTGGTAGTTCTCTGGTTATTGGACTGCACTCAGCACCAGTAGCAGGCTTCATTTAGGCTGAGGATGGTCCCATGTCTTGGATCTGGATTGGTGACAATTTACCTGCTTACTGGGAGAGGCCCCGCTTATGCAGCTCAACAATCCCACCTCCTTCAAAGAGAGAAAGCTATTTAGCCTTTGCCATCAAGAGATCCTGGGACTAAATCACATTTAAAGGATCTGCTCTCAAACCTTTCATCAGCAGATTTTGCTTTTAATGCTTCTTTGCTATGAATTGCTTGGACAAAAAATCGTTTGTCTCGCTCCATTTATTATTTCGCAATTTGAAGCTCTACTTAAGATCCAACAGTGCAGACTTTATTTATTAATGCACTTATTACATTTTTCATTCGGTCTAAAATACAGTTTAACATTATTTGAGACCTGCTCACCCTTACACCGTACGGTCACCCTTACACTCATATTACCACATACGGTCCATACGAGCAGAGAAAATGAATAAACAAAGCTCCGAGTAGATGTGTTCCGGATGTGTGGACAGAAAATGACGCTGCGTTTAGCTTATTAATTGTTATATATTTTTTTATCATGACTGAATTCAAACCGAAAAATCGACTGTATGTTAATTTCCGTTTTGTATATTTTCATATAGATCCACTGTAGGAAGTGTCCTTTCCGTAGCAAAGCCCTCGTGCAGAAAAGAAGGCCGTCGTGTACATTTATGTGTACATTTATGTGTACAGAACATCCAAATACTTCACACATAGCCAGCACTAAATAACATCTCGGCCCTTCTCAACGAATATGAAACGGAAATGAATCTAATATTAGCATATATTCCCAGCAGGCACAGCTCCCTTAATTATTGAGAAATACCTACGCCTGACATTTCTCGCACCACCCCAGTCACACACACCGGGCCTCCTCTTTGTACTTAAATTGTCATTAAAATGCGGCATGTGCGCCTCCCACGCCGTCTCCGCGGGGTCCCAGGACCCTTCCTAGTCCCCTTCTCCACATGTCATGCCCTGTCAACCTAATCCCCCACGCCGTAAATGATGGTGGAAGGTAATTACCAATAATGAGGCTATATGGGTCAGCACATTCATACCTTTAACATGTCCAACCGGCTCCCCGTGTGCTGCCAATAGCGCGCTGGCAACAAGGGACTAATGCATAACTACATAATTAAAGGTTGACTTGGTTCTTTTGCACTCACACACCAGTCAACAGACAGAGGGCTTGAAATACAAACCATGCTCGGATGTTAGAGCGTCCGAACATGCAATATCTTCATCACGTTCTAATGGAGGACCGGAGGGAACCAAAGGACAGCAATCTCTCGTTTCCGTGTAAAGGCGGATTCCTTATTTAGAAGTGGAATCTTTTCCTAGTTGGAGCATAGAAAACCTGTTTACCACCTTCTGAATCCAAAAACATGATTAGAGCAGTTTGGACCTGAAATAACACCCCTATATTCTCACTGCTGTTACCCGATACAGTAGTAGTACAGTAATCATAGAAAATCAGACTAGCATAGGCTGGCACACGTTCTGTTTGCACTTCCTGTTGTGTACAGTACGTTCTGCTGTCTTCATTATATCATCGGTGTAAACTACTACATATCGTTGCATCCTCTTTGAATGCCTCGTTTCGTTCATTGAAACGTTTTGTACTTGAAACTGCTTTATGTAGGGGAAAAAAGGATGTAAAATCTGCTTAAATAGGAGGAGATCTTGGTGCGAGTGGAGAGGTTTATGAACATCGGGGTTTTGTTCAGGAATGGCGGATTGGTGCGGCGTCTGCAGTGATGCAGACTCTGCATGGGTCCATCGATCTACGTTCCTACCCCCACCTACGGTCAGCTTAGGGTAGTGACCCAAAGGACCAAAGGAGTAGAACCTCTGCTCCTCAACATTGGGAGGAACCAAATGAGGTGGCTCAGGCATCTGGTTGGGAATCCGTCTCAGACGCCTCCCTGGGGACGTGTTCAGAAAACGTCACTGGCAGGAGGCCCTGGGGAAGCCCCAGCACAGGTTGGAGAGACTATGTCTCTCAACCTCCCTTGGAACACCTCAGGATCTGCTGGGAGGAGCTGGACAACGTCGTCAGAGAAAAGGAAGTCTGACCTCGCATAAGCGGAAGAAGATGGATCATTTTCTGCATGTGAAACTATAATTATTGTCTACAAAATGTGTTTTGTGTCAACATTTTAGGGTGTTTGGAACGAATTCATTGGAGAACTTGCTTGGGTTAGAGTCAGTCTTGCTTCAAGACGGACCTTCTGGAAAGGATTCATTGGATTTACATTATTTTCTATGGGAAAATGTGCTTTGGTTAGAGTTCGTTTTGGTTTGAGTCTGACATCCTGGAACGAATTCATGACGTTAACCAAGGCAGCGATGCATATTGTTGTTGTAATGCAGTTACTTGAAAATATTTTCAGGTGAATACAAACGTTTGTCTGATTCTTCAAAGGCGACCCTTCAGTTGCCACAGTCAGAAATCATCTCAAGCTAAAAAGCAGCCCAACCAATCAGAGTCCTCGGATCAATAACCTTATGAGTCATGTGTGTTGAATGCTTCAGCTCATCCGCTTTGCAAATAAATGCCTTCTGCTACGACAATGCAGACATGAATATGAGCGGGAAAGCTACATTTGTGTGAATTAGCTCCGAATTATCGAAGCTCTTGGGACAACCAGGTTGTTGTTTGCTGCCTTTGCACTGCTGTCATCTGATGTGCTTATTGCCATGCACACCGACACCAACAGATAAGTCGTAAAGCCCACGCATGACGTAACAATCACATCATCGCGCACAGGACTGCTTCTTTGTCACAGTTTGAAAAAAGTTTATCACTCTCTCGGATGTGGCTTTCTGCATTTGTCTAGATTCCTTTATGCAAATGTATTGTATTTGTAAGTGCTTTCACACATATATATGTATATGTATTGTATGTGTGAGTGCTTTCACACATATATATGCATATATATGTGTGAGTGCTTTCACACATATATATGCATATGTACTGTATGTGTGAGTGCTTTCACACACATATGTGCACATGTATTGTATGTGTGAGTGCATTCACACACATATATGCATATGTATTTTATGTGTGAGTGCTTTCACCCACATATATGCATATGTACAGTATGTGTGAGTGCTTTCACACACATATATGCACATGTATTGTATGTGTGAGTGCATTCACACACATATATGCATATGTATTTTATGTGTGAGGGCTTTCACCCACATATATGCATATGTACAGTATGTGTGAGTGCTTTCACACACATATATGCACATGTATTGTATGTGTGAGTGCATTCACACACATATATGCATATGTATTTTATGTGTGAGGGCTTTCACCCACATATATGCATATGTACAGTATGTGTGAGTGCTTTCACACACATATATGCACGTGTATTGTATGTGTGAGTGCATTCACACACATATATGCATATGTATTTTATGTGTGAGGGCTTTCACCCACATATATGCATATGTACAGTATGTGTGAGTGCTTTCACACACATATATGCACATGTATTGTATGTGTGAGTGCATTCACACACATATATGCATATGTATTTTATGTGTGAGGGCTTTCACCCACATATATGCATATGTACAGTATGTGTGAGTGCTTTCACACACATATATGCACGTGTATTGTATGTGTGAGTGCATTCACACACATATATGCATATGTATTTTATGTGTGAGGGCTTTCACCCACATATATGCATATGTACAGTATGTGTGAGTGCTTTCACACATATATATGCATATGTACTGTATGTGTGAGTGCTTTCACACACATATGTGCACATGTACTGTATGTGTGAGTGCATTCACCCATATATATGCACATGTACTGTATGTGTGAGTGCATGCACACACATATATGCACATACACATATATGCATATGTACTGTATGTGTGAGTGCATGCACACACATATATGCAGATGTACAGTATGTCTGAGTGTATCCCACACATATATGCAAATGCTATGTATGTGTGAGTGCATTCACACATATATATGCATATGTACCGTATGTCTAAGTGTTTTCACACACATATATGCGCATGTATTGTATGTGTGAGTGCATTCACACACATATATATATATACATATGTACTGTATGTGTGAGTGCATTCACCCACATATATGCATATGTACTGTATGTGTGAGTGCATTCACACATATATATGCATATATACCGCATTCATATAAATGCCTGCTCTCAGTTTCCATCACTGTCTTTGTCTCCTGTTCCTTTCTCATTTTTCCAGAAGTCATATTAACATTAGCCGCTCCCACTTCAGCGTGCAATCCCGGAGGAAAATGAGGGATATGATGAATAAAGCACTGAAGGGGTCACCGTTGTCAGGGAAGGTTGGGGGGGTATGAATATTGTCATGCAGAGAGCATGTGGGAGTGGCAATCTGCAGATGGGGGAATGAAAAAGAGCGAGCGCTTGTCAAGTGGAAGTGGGAGTGGCAGGTCTTAGCTGGGGCATGCCTTAGGCGGGGGGGATTACGGTTCTGTTTTGCTCACTTTGAGTACAATTTCAAACTACAGTAATCAAAGAGTGTGCTGTTTGTCTCTGACATTATACTTTCATGAGAAAGGAAAGTATACTGTAAAGGGCTGAAGATGGCCCATTTGCTTGCTGGAAGTCATTTCTGACTATATTTATTATGGTAAAGTCAAATTACTAATAAAATGTTTTTCCTAAGTACTAACAATTCATCTTTGAGGTGTACTTATTATTTCTTATATCAATTAGTGCCACATTGTGAAAAAAATAATAATCTGAGATTTTGAGAATCAAGTCATACATTTACAAGAAACAAATCAAGTCAAAATTTACAAGAATAAAATTGTAAATTCACAGGAATGAATTTATTATATCATGACAATAAATTTGTAGATTTACCAGAATAAAGTTGTAGAATTACACGAATGAAGTCATAATAATATCAGTGGTACATTTCCAAAAATAAAGTCATAAATTTACAAGAAAAGAAAATCATAATATCACGAGAATAAGGTCATAAAATTATGAGAAAAAAAATCTAAATATTAGGACAATAAAGTCATGAGGTCCCAACACGGAAAATGGATTCATATGAGAAACTAAATTGCAAAACTGAATTGGCTGCAGAGACGCATTTACTTTTCACGTGTCGACTTTATTCTTGTGGAATGTTTTTTCATCGTAAATTTGCGACATTATTCTCAAAATCTCATTTTCTCTTTAATCACCGTAGTTTGCTCTCCGTGAAGAAAGTGAACAAGCTAAACGGAGGGTTGTGGAAAAAAGTTGTGCAGTTGTAGAACGAAAATTGCAAAAACACTTTGTTTGGCAAATAAAGCAAAAAAGATCAAATGTGGATTTCAAGAAATTCACGAAAAAATGATTTTAATAAAAAATGATTTAAAAAAATAAAATCAGTCATTTTCTTGACAAGAAACTTCAAAAAAAGCTCAACGTGCCTTCTGTAAAAAAATAATACTAACACAAAGAAACGGAGCGTGTGTTTGACTGGCGTGTAAGCGACGCGGGCCTCCTGGTGACGGCGTGCAGCAGGGGAGGCCGCGAGATGAAGAGACATGAAGGTTCTGACAGACTCCTTTGGTGTCACATGGATTTCCATAAGAAACGCCGCCATCTAAAAGCAGCCGGCTTTAGAGCCGGGGCTCAGCCCGGGCTGATGCGGCCATGACGTGACGAGGAAACTCATTTTAATGCGAAGCTTGTCAAGCGTTTCATGCAAAATGTGTGACAAGCGCAAACACTGCATGGATTTCGCTCTCAAACTGCTAATATGCCCTTGCACTCATAGTG
Source organism: Oostethus manadensis (assembly GCA_024372805.1). Taxonomy (NCBI): domain Eukaryota; kingdom Metazoa; phylum Chordata; class Actinopteri; order Syngnathiformes; family Syngnathidae; genus Oostethus; species Oostethus manadensis. Next base: position 42,656 of record QODF01000385.1, read on the forward strand.
CTTGCTGGGCAATCAGTGACGCTCTAAAAGCCCAGCAGGCTATTACCTTTCTGCAGAAAGTAGTTCCTGTCCCCAAATGGACACCAGCATTTACCAGAAAAACCAATGTCAATACATGGACCCGCCTACCGCCTTGGCTGTGGTCCCATCCAGCCTGTAAGCCGCTTGCGTCTGCAGCTTCATTATGGACTCCGTGGTGTGAGACGCTCATGCAAAGTATGTGCATGACGGCGCGGTGCTCACGCTACTTCCAGTCCGTCAACCCCGCTGCCCTGGTTGTTCAGGGTGCCTTGCGGTTTTGTCTTTGGATGCAGAAGCAAACAGAAGACTTTCTTACCTGCACGCTTCTCACTCTGCGGTAGAAAAGGCATGCATGGAATAAAACGTTCTGTTTTACTTTCAAATGTGAGTGAAGACAAAGCCTGACAATGTGTTGCTTTTTGTTGGCGCTAAGAAACGTCCGAGAGCCACAGCTTCCCGGTCCCGGTCCGAGGGCCTACAGGACTTCAGACGAATTGATAGAAGAAGAATCGCACAAAGAAAGCACAACAAGATAAATGCAAGCGATTCATCTTCACGAAGCTGCGAGCTCTCACGCTTCCGTTAGGGAAAAATGTAATTACTTCCTCTCTCTGCCTGGATGCCTCAGAATCCTCAGCGGGCCGGTTCCCCAGCGAGCCGATGGAATTCACTTAAACAGCTTTGGAGAGTAAGCACTCTTATTGTCGCTCACGCCGGCAAACTTTCTTCTGAATGTGGGGAGGAATCGCAAGGACGTGGCGTTCCGCATTTCATGTACCTTCTGACTTACTTGGGCTTTTCTTTGCTGGCCAAAAAGTGTGGACAACAAAGCCGAGCTGCAGAGCATCCTGCTGGGTTTCTTTCCAGAAGTGATTGAGCCCAGCATGCCTGGTGTGTGCGTGTGCGCGGATGTTTCAAGGTTCCTGTTCAAAAGTCTTCACCTTTTTCACCACAAATTTGCAAACTCTTGCCAGATATTTAACCTTGACCACTCCCTTTAGAAGACGTGACTCGTGAATGAAGCAGAAAAAACCCAAACCCTGGACCTTAAAGCGGAATCGGATCAAGCTGGGTGAACTGGGAGGCGGGGCTACAATAAATCCGCAAAAAAGACATTTATAGTTGATGGTCCCACGCGGGACGAGCTAGCTCTCACTGTTCCCGGAGTAAACAAACGTTTATCCGGGTAGATGGTGGACTAAATCAAGGGTCTCAAACATGCGGCCCACAGGCCATTTGAGGCCTGCGAGACGACCACCTTAGTATGAAAGTTGAATGTCAGTGCAGCCCTCGAGTTTTACATGAATGGCACTTTTGACAGTGCGGCGTGCGGAGCTGACGAACCTACCAATCACGGCGGGGTGTATGGCTCCCAGGGGCGTGACATTGACCGGGCTTGATACTTTTTGGTGATAGAGTGTGTTGTTAATAATAACTACTGAGTTTTTTTACCCATCCCTAGTAAGGATTTGGAACAAATAAAGTCCCATCTAATGTGTGCATGAGGGAGGGCAAACGACGGGTAGAGCCAATTCTATTTGTGCAAATGTATTCGTAGCGGGCCGCCACAAATAAATGATTGTACGGGAAACTCTGGAATGCATTTGGCGAGTGTTTCGGAGAAACTAGTTAGTAGGGACAACTGGATCAGGTTTTATGCTGCACGTGGTACCCAACAGCACCCAAATATTACACAGAAACATAATCATCAGGTTTGATGATTATTATTACGATAGACCGATATGTACAGACGGTATGTACAGTACATACCAAAAGTTTGGACACACACAACACAACTGATGGTTCCAACCCCATTAGCAAGGCAAGGAATTAATTCATTTGCTATACCGCTTATCCTCAGTAGGGTTGCGGGGATGCTGGAGCCTATCCCAGTTGGCTTTGGGCGAGAGGCGGGGTACACCCTGGACTGGTCGCCAGCCAATCGCAGGGCACATGTAGACAAACAAACATTAACACTCTAACGGACAATTTAGAGCGGCCAATGAAGCTAACATGCATTTTTTTGGAATGTGGGAGGAAACCGGAGTACCCGGAAAAACCCCACACACGCACGGGGAGAACATGCAAACTCCACACAGAGATGCCGAACGGAGATTCCAACCCCGAACCTCCTGACTGTGAGGCCAATGTGCTACCCACTTGACCACCGTGCGGCAGGGCAAGGAATTCCACTAAGTAACCCCTGACAAGGCACACCTGTGAAGTGAAAACCATTTCAGGTTCATGAAGCTCATTGAGAGAACACCAAGAGTTTGCAGATAATCTGCTCCAACTTGAGGGCAACGTTCACCCAATTAGAGCAACCTGGCCATCCCATTGCAGCGTCGGGATCCCCCGTCGTTGCAGCTCTCTACCGCACCACGGACTCAGGGATCTCAAGGCTAAGTGAAAATGGCGCTGGCTCGCAACCACTTCCACCAATCACCCGACCACTCTTTCCCAAAAGTCCGGGGGTGATGGGAGAGTGGCGACGGGGACAGGCGAGATGGAACGCTGTAAGTCTGTAGTTCCAAACCTGCATTCTGGTTGTCCACTGGGTGACTCGGAAGCAGCATCTAGGTTCGGTCCGACCACCATGACTGGGTGGATAGAAAAGATGGCCTAAAAATCTCTTACTTCCATCCACACGGTAGGGGAACTGCACCCTACGGGTTCATCCGCACCCTGATTATTCCACTCCTATCTCGTCCCGCGCAGCCATCTGTGGGTCCACGACAGGAAAGGTGAAGTCTGACGGAGTCCCATCTCGAGGGGACCAACGACGACGCGCTGGATATACCTTTAGCTGGTATGCTAATGTTAGCATCAACAAACACAAAATGCGTAGAATAGCACTGACACGGCTCTAGCAACAAAATGGAAGACTTCCATTCATGCATTACCTTCGGGGAACAAGAAAGGACGCGTGGGAGAATGGACATCACCGTTAGCTAGCCAGCTAGCTTTGGCTCCAACCAAATAAGCTAACAAAGTATAGCTGTCAGCTCACGTTACAAAAATCCAAAGGTTAACGTTACTACCGTTACTAATTTATTGGTGTTGAGTCACAGGGTAGAATAGCCTAACAGGGCAGGCACAGCTGAACAGGCTGCTGTTTCTCTTCCACGCTAATTGCAGTTGTCAAGTGCACGTACCAGCTTTGCCTTTGCGACACCCGACCTGTACTGTAGTCTGAGCCGCAGAGAAAAGGATTTGCTGTGGGACGGAATCTAGATGCTTTGCAGAATGACAGCAAGATGCAGAAAAGAGGAAGGATCGCGGAAAGGTTCTGTCCATTATGCAGTAATAACGACGGGGAAAGCACCGGCAGTGTGGGATTGAAAGCTGATTAGCCATTGATGGAGATCGCGTCGGAGCCGTATAGACGCTGGCAGAGGAGCTCATTAAAAAGACAGACGGTGCAGACGCACCTCTCGCACGGAACAGCAAGCTGCGACACCAAGTTCCCAGTCTGGCCCGTCGGTGCAAACAAGCACGGTGCTTGACTGATGATGTTGAAGAACGTGTTTGCAAAGCGACTACAGAGACTTTTTAGAGACTATTAAGGATAGTAGGAAGAAATTCAACTTGGAGCGTATGGAAAGTCATCTTTTCATCCTTGGCTTGTTAGCCTGCGAAAGTGACAAAGCTAAGAAGTCACCTGGAAACATCACCAGAGAGTTACAAGCAGATAAGCCACGGAAAGGAGAAGATAGTAGACAAACACGCTCTGGCACAAACTTCACTTTCCAGGCACACAAGCTTACATTTCACTTTCCAGGCACGCAAGCTTACATTTCACTTTCCGGGCACACAAGCTTACATTTCACTTTCCGGGCACGCAAGCTTACATTTCACTTTCCAGGCACGCAAGCTTACATTTCACTTTCCGGGCACGCAAGCTTACATTTCATTTTCCGGGCACACAAGCTTACATTTCACTTTCCAGGCACACAAGCTTACATTTCACTTTCTGGGCACGCAAGCTTACATTTCACTTTCCAGGCACACAAGCTTACATTTCACTTTCCGGGCACGCAAGCTTACATTTCATTTTCCGGGCACGCAAGCTTACATTTCACTTTCCGGGCACACAAGCTTACATTTCACTTTCCAGGCACACAAGCTTACATTTCACTTTCCGGGCACACAAGCTTACATTTCACTTTCCGGGCACGCAAGCTTACATTTCACTTTCC